>VXBJ01006319.1:224518-237097 GCA_013400055.1 Nycticryphes semicollaris
AAGCAGATTAAAGGAGTTCATTTTAAAATGCTTGTTTTCCTTCATGAGATGGAGATATATACCTCCACCTACAATTAGTTACAAAAACTGAAATCACAATGACCTTGTATATTTTCACTAGAAATTCTGAAGTAAGTCCAGGCACATTTTAGGAAAATAGAAATTCTTTGTACTAAAAAAATATACATACTTGAAACTTTTTATATTTCAATTCTAGAAAAATAATCAAAAATCATAAAGTAATTTAAAATTTTCCACTACATGTATCTGAACATGTTTTTGAAACAAGTAATACAATGAGAAAAATGTTCTATGTGTTGATCTTGTTATTTCCAATCAGAACAGGGCATTTCATGCAATTTTATAGTGATATGTTTTGTGGCNGATCATTGTTCTTCTTTTATAAAACCTTACCAAATACCTTTTTTTTCCCATTCACAATTTCATTTGAATGCTACAAGGGAACATCTTTCTGCTTCTACCCTTATTTATTTTCTCAATGAGTGGAAGAAAAGANCTTCATATTGTTAGCAGAACATCTGTGGCACAGCTATGTAACCAAACATGTAAGTAAGGTCTCATATTACATAACTTTCCAGATTTTGAATGAAGATAAGAAAAGGAATTTATGCCCCACTTGGATATCAGAAAGGAAGGCGTTTATCTAAAAATAGTAGCTTTTCAGTGGAATGTTACAGTTCTGAAATTCCCATTTTAAAAAAAAAAGTTGTTATATTCCTAATAGTGAAAGTAGAACCTCTTCTGTAGAAGAGCTAATTTTACACAGTGCATTTTTTTCAAATGTTGACTTTCTCATTAAAAAGAGAGAAAAAACCAATGGCAGGTGTAGGCTGGCCTTAGACCAAGCTATAAACAGCATTAGATTATCAGTATGAGGAAATCTTGTCCTCTTTGGTCATTAATCTTAATTCCATTAATCAGATTTGGAGCTGCAATTTTGTTTGTTTGCATCTGGATGGTCAAAAACTCAACAATAAAGAAGACACTAAGCAGATTTTTGAGTTGAAAACTATGGAGTCATTATATAGACTTCACCCTTAATAAGGGTGTCTTTAATTAGCTCCCTTTTCTGCAGGAAACTAAGAATGAGTTAATACTATAACCTTACTAAAAATATGGGTGAGTATAGATGGTCACTGCTTGTCTTAGCAAATACTGCTAAGGCAAAATCTCAGAGTGCACGCAATTTATATTTCAATTTTTCTGACACAATTTTAAAGAGTAAAAATTAAGCAACAATATGGTAAATTGATGTGAAAAATGTTTCTGTCAATATGGCTTATGTAATTTTGAAACTGCTGCAACATATATCCTTATGAAACATCTTTTTACTACTATGTAGTTGCAGTATAATATCAATATTAGGGATTGTGTCAATATGCCATAGAAATAAGAAATGGTATGCTCAACTTGCATACTTGTGCAGAATATGTTATCTTATGCAAAGTATATAAAATCGTGCTATTTTGCACAAATCTGACAACATAAAATTCAGAAAGTCAAATACAGTAGTAGTTTCATTAATGTGAATAAACAGAACACATAATCATGCCAGAAAACTTTGTTGTTAATGTTGTTTTAAATGACAGGGAGTAGAAAAAGGCTCACTTACTGATCTTTTTGTTAGGACAATAATGTTTTTGCACTGTATAATACAGTCACTCGACATAGCAGGAAGAAGTCCATTATCAAAGCAGCAATTAAATGTGACTGAGTTGCCGGCTCTTAAAACTCAAAAACTAATCAGAAAATATTTTTTAAGCTTTTTTTTTTTTTTCATTTTGGTTTTGGTTGTTTGCTTGTTTGTGGGAGAGACGGCTCTTTCTGTTTCTATGATCTCAGCACTGGTAGCAATTGTGGGCCAAACAGTGTTCTCACTTGTTTCACATGAATGCTAATCTGCCTTCGGAAACTGCAGTAAAATAAAAGAATGCATCAAATCCTGTTAAACAAATATACATGATCCTATATACATAGAGTTACATATAGGCATACAGTTATACAGTGGGAGCCTGACCCCACTCACAGCTACAGTCAGGGTCTTAAGACATTGGAAGTGGTGGAACGTAACAGAGAGCTTTCTCAGGAAGCACACAAATGTCATTGCAGCAGGGTGCCAGCTCACTCACCAGTGACTGCCCAAAAGATGTAACTTCCTATGTCTAACTTAAGGGTATTACTGAGTATTACCATAATTTTTGAAAGCCTCATCATGGGTTTCTTGATTCATGAGCCTAACAAATGACAACTAAGTTGTAAGTGAAGCATAAAAAAAAAATCATCAGGACCTAAAGGCAGACTTATTCTTTGTGGACAATTTGATGATAATCGGTTTCTAAAAAGCTGTTTTTGACTGAAGTGACCATGGACATGCTGCCAGCTAAAAATTGAAAGCTAATGGAAACAGTAATGAAATTTAGAGACATAAAAGAATTGCAGTTTGTTTTATTCCCTCCTGTGGTCCTTTATAAACTGGAGTTCCTGATATCTCTGTTACTGTCCATCGTGCTGTGATGAAGCATAATCTTGCTTGTGGTAAAAGGAGGCAATTGCAGCAAGATATTTTCTGTGCACAGTGTTGCTTGGAAGATGTAAAGCAGCTCAGAAATCCAGCTTGCAGCAAATAAAGAAGCAAACAGAGAAAGTAATTCCTCCTAGTAAAGCATACAATAAAAAATATGAAATAAATCCTTTTAGTTTTCAATCATTATTTAAGATATGGAAAGGCTGACTTTGAGAAATGAAGCTTTCCTTACAAAAGGAAACATCTGGCTAAATATTTCACCTACACTGCATACCAACTTTTCAGCAAGAAAATTTTCATGAACCTCAGATAAAAACTCTTTTTTTGCCACTATATGTTTGAATTCATAGGGACTAGCATCCGTTCACTAAGCAAGTAATTTTCCTTTATTTCTTAACATTTAAAAGAATAATAGTCTTGAGGACATCTCTGTTACCACAAAAAAAAATTTCATACATCTCTGAAATGGCCAAGAGTTATATATTTTTGCAGAATAATTTGACAGCAAAGGCACCATTTCAGCAAGTCACCTGCAGGTACTATATTTTGAGCATATACACAATCTCATTGCCTTTGGTGGAATTTGACGGTTCATATGCCACTTAGGAATATTGCCTAGCAAATAGGAGCTTTCTTTTGCAACTTTTCCCCAGTTCAGGAGTATAATTATAGATTTAATCTTAGGTTGTTCTTATGATGGTAATAATACCATGAAAGTCAGGTAGGTATAGTGGCTTACAGGACTCAGGTTTTTTCAAAATTCAGAAAGGCAGAATTTTCCCACAGCTCTGGACAGAGCCACTCTCTTGGTGGTGGTTTGGGAAAAGCTAGGCAATCACACTTCTAGTGTTCAAGTTAGTAATATCCTGCAATTCCTGTTAATTAAGGTTCATATAAATTTTTACTTCAGTTCAGCCCAAGACCTCATTTCCATTTTCATCCCCAGGGAGATGCTTGAGGCCCAGGTCTGGAGCTGTCCCTGCCCTGGTGGAGCAATGGCACAGCCCTGGCTGCTAGGTCCTGACCTGCCACCTCCATGGGAGCACATGACCCTCCTGGTCCCGAGCAGCCCCCAGGCCCCACACTGTTCTCAGGGTCATTTCTGTCTTTCTCTGTGAGAAATCAGTACTATGCCATGGTTTGTGATTAAATGGGCCATGAATGATGGAAGTATTTAACTTATTACTATCTGTAGGTCAAACCTGCGGCAAAACACTGTGGCACTTTTGCCCCTGTTCATTTGGTTGTTTCTTGTCGGAGTCCTTCAGCACAAACGAAATACAGTGAAAAGGAATAATACAAACATGTATAGAATATAGTCCCTTAAATCCACCCAGGATCTGGGTTCAAGTACTTGAACAATACTATGTGGAGTGCAGTGAAGTTTTACATATCTATATATATAAAGACTTCTCACTGTCCAGTTATAATAATACATCTCCATTGCAAATCAGTTGAATGCTCTATGTGCCTTTATCCTAAAGGGACTACAGAGGCATTTTTACCTTGTAAATATGTTGAATGGTAAATTCATTGGATTCAATTGTCTTAGTGAAAGTTCCTGTCCCTCTAATCACCCGACCATCTTCACAGGGAAGCCTACTGTAAATGTGGAGAATCTGATAACTCTTTAAATCCACTGATACTAATCTAATTATACATATCAAATTATTCCTACTCAAATGGATTTCTTTTAAAAAGAGCACATCTCCAAGTTCATGTGTAATTCATACACTCAGTATTCTACTAATTACATACAAACACGAAGTTGAAAACCCAAATAGTGAAATCTGAAGGAAGAACATGCCTTGAAGTGAGACAATTAATTTAAATGTATGTCTCAGAATTATTGTCTGAGTATGCCTCACTGTTGTGGTGGAAGCTGAGGATGTGGAGAAGGTCATGCACAAAGTTCCATCTTATGTTTGCATGTAAAATAACTTAAAGAGGATGAAAGAAACAGGTCTGCTATTTGGGTCATACCCTTCATTCATTGTTAGACCACTCAAGGTCTGCGGTAATATCAATACCATTGTCTAGTCACTGAATAGAATCCATTTCTATTAATATCAGCAAAAGGTAGCATACATCCATAAATCCCCAAAAATCCAAAGTTTTGTGGTGATGCAATACTTTAGGAATCTCTAAATAATACATGTTGGCAACACATAAAGAGCATTTCTTCATAAGAGAGATATGGAAAAGTTAGTAGAAATTAATATATACTCTATCTCATCTTCAGAATTTTTTCAGCAAATTTAAGGTACTTAAACAGAAAGTTATATTCATAATACAGGATTTTATAGGCTAGCAAATATTAAATAAGAACTTATTCTGTGTTAGCTTATTTAACATTCTTCAGAAATTGCTTCAAAACCCCATTAAGTTTCTTTACAACTTTTGTTATTAATTCCCATTCAATTCTACAGAATCTTCCAGAATGAAATACTGCTTTTGGCAATACAAGCAATGGAAAAGTTCAAGAGAAGGAACTCCTTTGGGACGAGAAACAGAGAAAATATGTGTTCATCTGAATACAAAGAGTCAGAACAGAGTTATAAATGTTCAGGATTGCTGTTCCCCTTTCTCAACTGCTAGAATGAAGATGTGGACTATTTCCATAAATTTGCCAGCATCTTATGATCTAAAAAGTTATTTTTGAATTTATTTCTCACTGAAGAAAACCTACATCTTCCAACCTAAAATTAGACTGTGAGCCTATCTTATCCTGCAGCCAATCATATGTAAGGTAGGTACTTAAATAAAAATGAGAAATCCGAGAACTCTAAAAGCATTAGAAGTAGGTCACAGGGAGCCTTAGCTATGCTTAAAAGAAACTTTCGGTAACAAAGGTATTCTTGTTAATGAGCTGTAGTGTAATCAGCTTTTTCATGAGGAAAAATCGCCTCCACATAAACTATAAATTGCCACATACAGAGCCAATTAATGAAGCTAGAAGTTTTTTTACATGCCCTATCCAATGTACTTAGAGGAAAAGTCCTTGCGTGTGGAGCAGTTCTCAGGTGCGCATTAGATAGTCACTTTTTGTTGGTTCTATTTAGCTGCATTAGATTTAAAACCAGGTGTTCCACTTTCATGAGGTTAGTATAGAAACACTGTCTCAGTGAATGACCCACTTAAGTCATTTGAAAAGGAAAAGAATCTGTAACTGATGTCTTAATTGTACCAGTTTGGTTTCTACAAGCCTGGGCCAGGAGACTGTGGCAGCCCTTCATCTGCTTTCTTTTATTTATGAAGAACCAAGTGTGATATGATGTCTATTTTACAATCAAAAGTGCCATGAACTGCAGAGGTGTGGAGAACACCCTGTTGGTTTGCAGTAATAGCACAGGGTATCAGTATCTTTTCCAGGTTCAACAAAACAAAAGGTGCCTGCAGGAGCTGAAGAGCTGTTGCACACTCTTGGCCTTAGCAAATGAACTTCTACATTCAGGGGTCCCTTTGGAGCTCATCTCTAACAATACCTGTCAAGATCTCAGGTACATTTGGAAGGACCTTGGTGCTACTTCACTAGCTGGCTGTCAATAGCAGAGGATGCTACTTCTGATTAAGTTCAGAGACTAAAAGTCATGCGAGGACTAAAATGTACTTCTGTACAGAAGAAAAATCTTGTCAAGACCTCAGGAGCAATGGGTGAGCTACTGCCTCATCCTTTGTAAGACATGTACAACTAGAAAATGCTCACGTTTAAAAATATTAGACTTCCTAAAATTCTAAAGACTGAAGTGAGGGATTCATTTTCTTCAATTTCAAACCACTTACCTAATCTCTTCCATTAATTTTCTGAGTTCTTGGCAGTGTTAAGTACAAATGTTTTTTTTCAGCCTGACTAACTCCTGATCTAGACAGTTAGTGTACTTGTGTCATATTATTTGAAGAACAGCATGCATATCACCCAATTATTTTTTATCTAATTATCAGCTCTAATTTTTTGGTAGTTCTTATATTCTATTATGATACTTAGTCTAAACAAACCAATAACTTACTGCAACTCTATGCATCTAGCAAAGACCAAAATGTATCCAAAAGTCAACTGTACTTGCATACAACTTAAAAATTTCGGTGGGATACACATATGGATAAAGGAGCTGTTATATGATTAAATGGAAGTGTTGATACTTCTCTTAGAATAATATGTGAGGGCAATTCTTACTATTTTTAAGGAGTAATGGCATTTTCAGTTACATGAACAACTAAGTAACCTTCCTATTTCCAAGAAATACGTAGTCTCCTACACTGCCCTTATAAAAATATTTCTTAATTCATCTTCTAATTATTTTTATGTCTACCCAGTAAA
The DNA here is from genome assembly GCA_013400055.1 of Nycticryphes semicollaris. Classification (NCBI taxonomy): domain Eukaryota; kingdom Metazoa; phylum Chordata; class Aves; order Charadriiformes; family Rostratulidae; genus Nycticryphes; species Nycticryphes semicollaris. The sequence goes on from VXBJ01006319.1 coordinate 231,382, forward strand.
AGCATTGTCCTTCATATTTTAAATGCTTTTATTTTTAAAATGTTGGCTAATAGGACATTTTATGTACAGATGTGTTTACTGGACCTTTATGCACTATATTAAGTCGGCCTATAAAGAGAAATTCCATTCTCTCTCTACACCTACACCTAACAACAATGTTTTTTTTTTTTTAAATACACATTTATGAAATACATATACACACACACTCCTTGGTCACTTCAGGATATCTCTAATGTTTGCTTTTTACCAAAAATACACAATTAGTACAATATGACTATTTCTTGAGAGTCTTTAGGCACTGAATGAAGCAAATTTCAAAACCACATTCCCTGTAGCTGACCTCTAGAGCACATCTTGTGAGAATGAATGTAATAAACTTACCACTGTCACCATGATATGAATATGACAGTTGTATCATTATAGCATCTTCAAATATTAACAAGGTCAATAGCTTACACATTTTCTTTTAAGAAACACTGAAATTATATATTTTTATAAATAAGATAGTTTAGTAGCAAGCAGTGATACTCCTCAAATAGGATCTATCAAAGGTTATCAAAGGCACACTTTTCAGCACTTGATACTTTCTACTGCACAGCTGTTGAGAAGCATTAGGAAACTATCATTTTTGCAAGTATCTAGAAAAATTGTCCAATAAAAATACAAAAGGACTAATGTGTCCATCTCACACTAGGAATTCTTAAGTTCATAGACAACCCTGTCTGGTTTAGATCATAAAATTTATACCCCATTTCAGTTCTAAGAATTTTACATTTATTCTTGATTCTCAGTCATTCTTATTTAATTTAAAGTACTTTGGAAGAAGTTTTTACCCGATCAGCCTCCTTTGCCATTTGAAATACTGCTTCATCCCAGACAATTAGTTGTTGAAAACATAGTATAGAGAGCCATTCATAGAGAGTGCTTGGTTTGTTCACTTTTTATGTAACAGCTGAATTTCTCCTCTTTTCATTAACTAAAACAATGGGAAAATTGCTTACAAAGAAACACATTTCATGCCTTATATTTTACGTTAACCTTTGTATAATTGGATTATGGAAGAAATGGTGAAATACTCTTCTGTGCAGAATATTTTAGTTTCTGGGGTTTTTTTGCAGCATTTATGGAGCTGTCAGTTTTAGTTTTGTGTCTTCGTTTGTATTTTGTGGCTTTATTTTCAAAAGAATAAAGCACTGATCTTCAGAGAAAGAGCTTAACTGTTGGAACTGTCAAACAAGAGTTCTGTGAATGGTTAATTTTTCAAATGTGATCATAGATACCAGATGGCAGAAGGAAAAAAAATCAACATGTTTCATTGTTCTGCAATAAGGATTTTTCATTCTGTTGGTTCAATACTAACTTAGTTTACATTCAGTTACAGCCAACACAATTAAAACTCTACTTTGGAGTGAAATCATCTAGAAATGTAAGAAAATGCCTGAAATTAAGACTTTCCCCCTATGCAGACAGACCATTCCCACTGACTTATATATACAAACACTTGTAGCCCTTTTGTAAGGGTGAGAGCCATGTGATAAATGGCACAATCAGGTGATAAATTACAGAGGCATGTGATAAATGAATTTGTCATGTACCTTTGACTGCCTTACCTGCCCTCTACCCAATAATCTATCTCCTGGGAGTTTCTTTAGTATCCAGTACCCTGAACAGCTTTAGATAAATGCCATTCTAATTTTAAATCAGCTAAGAAATAAAAAAAAAAAAAAAAAAATTTCTTATTTCTTATATTCAGAAAAATGAAACAAATCAACCAAGATTCACTGAGAATAATGTTAACTTCTGTGCCTGTGACAAATTTTCAGAGACAAAGTCCTCGTTTTACAGTCAAATCTCATTTACAGAGATAAAAATATGTGTAGCTGTAACACAGTAGATTTTAACCCTGGAAAATTCTGATATACTCACTAATTGCCCATTTTTACATAAAGAAAAGCTATTATAGACCACATTCAGAAGCTTTTAAGTTTCACTGTTCCTGTCCTGTATTTGATAACTAAGGCATCTAATTCTACAGTTGGAAAGAAACACATACATGTGTGTGTCCATGTACACTCACACACATATGTATAAATAACTTTCCAATTTTAAAAATTTCTAAAATAATCTGTTAAAATAGGTTTTTTTAAATATATGTAAAATATACAGAGCCTCCATTGGTATGTGCCCTGCACCCAGAAGTAAAGCTACTGGAATACAAGTACTCCTGACTGCCTTCAAATCTCCATGATCAGCTGCCAAATTCTGTAAATGACCAGCCAGACTTTAAAAGGTCATACCTCACTTGGAACATTCTTGCCCGAATATGTAACCCCAAATTACTCAGTGATTACCTCAAATTAAACACTGTTTTTCTGCTTTCTTTACAGTGCTTTGTAAAAACTCTAATGCAGAGGAATGCTGAGATCGTCTTTAACTCTGGAAAGAGACTTTCCTAATAACACACTTGCAGTCAGGGTTCTTCTACAATTGGTATCTCATCATGTGCGTATGCCACAGGATAAGTAAAAGGTATAGCCAACATCTTCCAAAGCCACATTTCCTTCTCTTACTTGGCTGATCCATCAACAAAGGCCATTGGATCTTTCTGAGAAGGTGACTGAGCTGGCAATAGTGGCTGCCATACACCTAGCAAAGATCGCAACTGTCCCAGCATCTCTGTATATTTCCAGTATTGCCTTTTCTGTGCAACCATTTATGGATAAATTCATATGGATAACTGGCAGCCCAGCAGGATAAATTCAAAACCAGTTGTACTGTTGCATCACACAATTCCTGGTTTTCCATATCTCCATAGTTAGTATAATAATTGGCTGAAGCAACTAATGAACACTAGCAAAATGCTTCATCTGCGGCAGGGGAATGACCAGCATGCAAGTCCTCAGACATTTAATTCAGCTGTTGTTTCATTGCAGGAGGAATGAAAAGTGTGAAAGCAGCACAATATGCTGAGATTCTGCATGAAATGTGATTTGCAGATATCACATGCTTCATGGGCTAACTTTTCTAGATTCAGGAAATGCTGAAAAAGAGGTATTAAAATCCAGAGGTGAACTTTTTAGGCAGGAGGTTAGAAGTTTGCCATCAGCTGTTGTTGTTTTTTATTATTGGACCTTGCTTTAACATTGTTGTGTCCATGTCAGTTACTTACAGGTAACTGGTCATGAGTAATGATCTCTTCAAGAAGACTTGGTATTTGGGAAGGTGCAGTTAACTGAAAATTGCAGCAGTGTAACAGCAACAGCTTTGGGTCTTCAGATGTCTTATTTGCTATATTAACAGTACAGAGGAGAGTTTAGCTGATGATCATTCAATAAACACCCTTTTTATTTAATTTCTGATATAGAGCCTCCCTGCTGATTATGTCAAAGTATTTTTTAAGTGGTTTATAAATATCTTGCAGATTTGGCCTGCCTAAACCTCTTTCTTATGCATGTAAATTCATTGGCCCTATCATAGCAATCAGGACACCAAAGCAGAGCTCTTGAAGGTTTTCCAAAATATCACACTTAAAGTTTGTACCAGGAATCTGAATTTCTCAAATTCCATTCCTATTTAGGTTTTCAGTTGTTTTGGATTGTTCTTTTTTTCATTGTAAACCCATCCTCCATTTGTGGGATAGGTGGAAAACAATCAAATAGAAGAGCAGGCAATAATTTCAGTGCTAACATTACTATAATAGTGATTTTTTCCAACTTTTTGACACGCTAAAGAAAGAGGATCTTAAAAGCATTCCCTCTATTTTAAGAATAAGGATTCAGAATAAGGCACTGGCTTTAATTCCCAGTGTATAAATAGGGCTCTGCATCTGTGAAGTCTACATTATGCCAGGAGTTTCTCAGAGAAATATGAATCAATGGTGTCATTTCTTACAATTTAAAAATTAATGATGGACAAATTAATTTGGTAAAAAATCATAGGCACGCTATTGACTCATTTCACCCTTTCCTTAGACTTTTATATGAAGAGGAAACAAAGGCTTTTTAGACATTTTTTGATAGAAACATGAAGTACCACTTGTTTCTGTGCAAGGTTTCATAGTTGAAGGGTGAAATAAAAATTTGCAAGCAAAGATTTGGAATGACAACCAAATTTTCTAAAATATTTCATAGAAATCTTTAGCATGCAACTCTGATCACCTATCCTGGTCTGTACTACTGTGCTACTTTTTTTCCTAACTGCACAGTGCTAGCATGCTGAATCAGTTTTCAAATAATGGGGAAAGATTATTCAACACTTAGAATAGCAACAAAGCAAAGGTCCTCAAAACCAAATCCTATTACTTATTTTCTTATATCATGTTCTTTTCCAGTTTAATAAGAAGAAAATTGTGATGAACCTGTCTAAACACTCTCCATAGTTAGAGTCTATTCAGTTGGCTGCCTCCTTGAATTCATTCATGATGCCAAATCATTCTGTTATATGTGTAGTTTCATTGCATACCCCAAGAGCTATTTTCTAAGAAGGAGAAGCATTTGAAAGAAGCACTACAAGAAAAAGACTACTTTTTCTTCCTTAATCTGTGATAGCACCTCCATTCAGTCAATTATTTATACATGCATAATGTCTAAAAAATTAATGCTTAATTGATCGCGTGGAAAAAAACTAGACAAAGACCAAATAATATACTTCTTGCTTTAAAAATTTAATTATTTGAGTTTGATTCTGCATCAAATGTGTGTACATAGAATACAACAGTAAACTCCATGTTTATGCTTTAAAATACAGTTGGTTCTGTTTAAAGAAAAGTTAAAGACAATTTATAGTGAGTTAAAACTAACGAGAGATAAATTAAGAAAACCAACTTTTTGGCAAAGCTAAATTGGTTCAAAGTAGATAAAGTACTTAATGAAGTAAGTGGGAAAATTACACTAAATGATTAAGTGTTGAATCACCATCCTATTTATCTCACACTGTCATTTTTAAAAATAACTTTCAGTGTGCATGTTTGCTATCATTCCCACTGTAAGAACACTGTGGCATATATTTTTTGAAACATATTTTTTCTCTTCAGCAGACAAAAAATCACTGTTGGTAACAATTTTAATCCATCTATGAGGCTACAAATGCATTCCACACAAAGACCAATAACTTGTGTAGTCTCACAATAACTAAACACTTTGGAGTGTTCCTAGCTAAGTAGAACTCTCAATGTATTATTTGTGCAGAACATATTATAAGATATAGACTAGAAAGGGTTCACTCAATCACCCCTGCTCTATAGTAAGCTCAAGTCAATCAATCACCCCACTTCATGTTATAAAATTAATTTTTTTTGTAAAGAACAATGATTTTTTTTTAACCTGACAGCTTGTGCATCACCATCATTTATAGAAATATCAGATTAATGTAGCCTATTACTGCTGAAGTGTGGGTTAGAGGAGTGGACAGTGAGGTGGACTGAGAACTGGCTGAAAGACAGAGCTCAGAGGGTTGTGATCAGCGATGCAGAGATCAATTGGAGGCCTGTAAATAGTGGTGTTCCCCAGGGGTCAGCACTGGGTCCAGTCTTATTCAACATACTCATCAATGACCTGAATGAGGGGACAGAGTGTACCCTCAGCAAGTTTGGTGATGACAAAAAACTGAGAGGAGTAGCTGACACATGAGAAGGCTGTGGCACCATACGGTGAGATCTGAACAGGCTGGAGAGTTGGGTGGTGAGGAACTTAATGAAGTTCAACAAGGGCAAGTGTAG
>VXBJ01006319.1:237332-257830 GCA_013400055.1 Nycticryphes semicollaris
GTGAACCTGCTTTGAGAGCGGAGTTGGACTAGATGATCTCCAAAGGTCCTTTCCAGCCCCTGCCATTCTGTGATTCTGTGATCCTAAGGAGAAATTAAAAATGTTATGTTATGATATATATATATATATATATATAATGGCAATATTTTGTGTCAATAATGCCATAGAGTTAAGTATACAGGGAAACTGGGTTCAATTTCTCGCCTTTTGCCTAGTCCCTAGGCAACAGGATGCCCTCCTAGGCATGGAGGGAATGACTCACACATCTTGGGCACAAGTCCCTTAGGCCAATTAGTTAATTTTAGACATAGTCCATCTGGAAAGAACATTCTGGATCATGTTTTATTAGCATAAATGCTTCTGACTTCATACATTTCACATTAATTTGTGCTAGAATTTTTGGAAAGGAAACATTGTGGTCACACCTAAGAAGGATATCTCATTCCTTAGCACAGAAGAGCAATTGCAAAACGGAAAGAAGTTCCCTGTGCATAGGTCTTGAAATTTTTGTGTCTGCTATGGCTCTTTCAGGAATATAGAACATTTCCTTTTTAGCCCAGCATCTTTAAAATTTTAATGGTAGGTAATAGGGGGACAGAGTTGTGCAAGTGTCTGTTTAGCAAAAAGTCAACCACAGTTTGAGTGATGTTATTACTATGTAAAACAGGGATGGTAAATTGAGTACCTTTCCTATTAGGAATGCTGACATTAGCTCAAAAATAAATTGTCTCCTCTACTAGTTCCTCCAAGGAAAGAGATTTAGAAGAACCTGTTTGCATGGAAAGAAGAGCGTCAGCCAAGAAAGACAAATTATTATGCATAGTACATCAGAAGAAATAGCTTGCTCAGAATTCATTCTAGGGGTAACTCTATTACCAACTAAGAAGACTTACACAAAATGTATAAAGCCTGCTCAATGTTAATGTTTTAATGTATACACTACTGGTATTTTTCCTGTAAAATAATTAGTTCTGTGTGAATTTATTTGAAATTAACTATGAATTTTCCTGCTGCATAGGATTCAAAATCACGTACCTTATCCCCATAAGCTCACTGCTCATAGGTTCAGTTTTATATGCAATTGCAGCTTCAGGTTTTTTCTTTGCATTAACTATTTTTTGACATTATCTTAAAACAAATGTAAAACACCTATTAAATTTTTTGAAATAGTTTAATCAATGAGCAAAACTAGTGTTATTCTTATGAAGTCCTCTGTCATTACAATTGGCACTATTTTGACATTTCCCAGTTTCATTTCATTTCCAGAGAGTTTGTATAATTTTATGTCCACGTTTGTTTTTGCTTTAATTGCAAACAAATAAAGAAACAGAACAAAATATTTCACATACAATGTAAATGCCTTTGCTTCTTTTACAGTTGTAGTTCTTGCCTCTTTGTACGCTTAGGAAATTACAATATACAGCCATGACAACTCGTGTAGGAATTTTTCATGATCTCAGGAATTATTTCATTTAAAGTAAATGCTGTCTATGCATTACAGTGACCCAGATTTTGATCAGTAAAGACCAGCATAGAACTTTGACTTAACAGCACAGATTGCACAGTGGAAAAGGCACTTTTGGAAAATGCACTGAGAAGCCTGTTTGAATTCTGCTCACTAGAAAGGTAATGTCAGCTTCAGTATCTCTCTAAAAGATTTCTTAATTTAAACCTTTCTATCTCTGAGGCACAGAATGTTTTCCCTTTACTAACTGATGAAATGGAGCCATGTTTTCACTAAAACACAAAGAAACCAGTCACTCAATAGGAAGGAGCGGGGGGGGAAAGTAACTAATTGTAAAAAAAAAAAAAAAGCATTTAATAAGTAACCAAAGTAGCTCATTTCACACACATAGTTATAACAGGTAAGGGAGAACCAAGCAGAGTTTTTTGCTTCTCCTGCAATGTTATGGCCTCAAAAATTAAACTACTGTTTCTCAAAGGAGAGTTTAATCAGCATTTTTCTAGATATGGAAAGAAACAAATCAAAACACGTATGCCCATTTCTAGTTAAATCTCTGAGTTAGAGCAACATTGGGGTATATACCCTGGTCCAGGCTAAGATTCAATTTCCCAGAGCACTTAATCAGACACACAACATTAAGTGTTTGAACGGTCCCATTGAACTCAGTGGAGGTATTTGTAAGCTTTAAGTTATGTACATACTTAAGTGTTTTGTAGGTAGAAGCCCAGAATCTTGCTTCTGTGTCAGACATTCTGAAGAGAGAAATGCTGAGGGACAAATTTAGTATTATAGAGCACTTCTTGGGCAACCGAGAATCTTGTTTGACTGGCAGATTATTGACTCCACTGGGGACAGTATCATTTTCCCAAAACCAGTTTTGGATTGTTGCAAGCAGCTCCCCAAATAACAGTTACATTGTTATGCTAAAGGTAAAGTTTTGTTTTCTGACACAAGAAATTAAATACATTTAAATACATATGTAAAACAAAAGATAACAAAGCCAATTAAAATTAACTTACATACAAAAGGTTGTTCAAATCTCAGGAGTTTCCTTTCAAAACCCATAACTAATCATTTATAATAGCTTTAAGAGTTTAGGAATTTTTTAATTTCATGTATATCTAAAGTGCATATATGTAAGTCTAGAAAAGATACTTTGATTTGTTAATTTTTGTGTATGTAGACAGACCTATGGGATGAACAAACCTTCTATCTTCTGTTGACTAAATGAGAAAGGTAACAGTATGATCCTACCAAAGCAGGCAAAATTTTAGAAAATGTTAAGAAAACAGCATAATGAATTAGTCTTTATAGAGGCACAAAGTGAACTACAGTGTATCCCAAGATATTTACTATTTTCATACAAGACTTCTGTCAAAATAATTGTAGACAGGTGGGCAGCGGTCATGAGAACACTCACTCTGCTATCGCTTGTTTTCATAGATCTACAAAGAGCTTTCTGCTTTATCCTCTGTCTCTCTCTCCTCCTGTAAAAGGAGACCTGAGACCTGAGCTGAGTGACAGAAAGTTTATGCTATCATATTTCTTTATGGTGAATGGGTCAATAAATCTCATATACCTCCTTTTCCTTTTTGGAGTCCCTCTAGCCATGCTGATAGGTGTTCATATTTCTCTTGATATTATTGTGACTAACTCCCTAAGCAATGCTGTGAGTGGTTCCTTCAAAGCTGAAGGAGGAAAAATTGTGATTGGAGGAAAAAAAAAAAAAGTGCATTTTTTGCATACATATGTTTTAAAAATTATCAGCATGTCAGCATAGACACCAAGGACTGTATTCTACTTACAACTCAGCCTATTACACACCACAAGTATAAAGAACTGCTGACAGGAAATCTATGACTTAAGATCCAGCATAGAAAATATTAACTCAAACAGCTAGTACCTAAAGGACTTGGCATTTATTTCACTTTCTACTGGAAGCACAAGTTTTGTATACTAAAGGTCAGAGTGCAGGAATTTACTTTTCTCACATGTTCAGGTAAATTGTCTCTCATACTTCAAATAAGCAACTTCAAATACAGAAAAAGCTTAATTAATTATAAAATAGCCACCTGCCTCTTTCTTTGTCACTGCAGACTTCCATCTGCATATCACAATTACATGCAGTTAAGTATAAAACAAATAATACCACTAGTCTATACAGTTCAAAAATCAGACCTGTTATCCACACCAAAAAAAGTTGTCAATGATTTATTTTCTTTAGGGTATCTTTTTTTTTTTTTTTATTAGTAAGAAGTTATACCATAACATCACAGGAACTCGGCAATTAATGCGGTTTTCAGGTCACAGGTGTGACAAGACCGCAGATGGGTGGCTGAATGTCATGGCTAGAGACAGCATCCAAGAGTCAGCATTTCTAATATCCATACCTGTCATTGCCCATGCCTTCCTCTGCTCCCAGTTTACCTATCTGAAAAACAAACATAAAAATACAGTACATGGGCATTTTAGGTTAATGTCTTAAACGTATTGCTACAAAGCATCCTTGAAGAAAAGGTCACTACAAGAGCAAGATGTAACAGACATTCTTCTGAACAGTAGCATGATTTCACCTGCCTAGGCATAAAGCAATCATTTAAGTCATACAAAGTACAAATGAACAACATAGTAAATATTTAATCTAACGTAAAAAGGCCAGATGCAGGAATAACACGTTCAGTAAAACAAGTGAAATCAGAAGAATAAGGGAGCCTGAAAGTTCCAATTATCACCTAGTTTCCATTTTCATTTTCTGCAGAAATATTTTGTGAGTCCCTAGGAAGTATTTAATCATCAGTTGTGAATGATGTCACTCCATTTATGTGTCATCTGCTGTATCAGTAGCAGGGCATCCATATGCACTGGGGATGTACAACATCTCCCATAGGGTCGGATGAAAAGAAAAATTTTCCCTTGTATGATGTGTTTGAATGATGTAAAGCAGGTCATGTTCTTCAAAGATGTCTTCTGTATAATTCAAAGCAAAAAGAAGATTTCAAATTGAATCTTTGATAGAAACTGCTTTTTAAAGAGACACCTTGTCTGAAAAGATTGGTATTCACAAGGCTTTTAAATATATTTTGATGTCAGTTCACCTCAGTATTGACACTATTTTGACTGATGCAGGGGGGAAAAAAAAAGAAAAAAAAAAGTAAAAAGAACTATTTGCAGTATTTCAGCTAGGTTTTATTGACACATTGACTGTGCTTGGAGTTTTAAAGAGAAAGCAAAATACTGGGAAGTTAAAAGCATGCTTCTCCTCTTGTGTCCTCCCCTCTATATACACTGCTAAATGACAGCTTTTCTCACATAGCTTATTAAAAAAAGAGGAGGGATCTACAGTGGGAATCAGAGCGGCTGCAGTGAAACAACTGTAGAACAGTGCAAAAGGAAACTCACATGTTAAACTTGGGTTTACAGCACGGCCTCTAATTCTTTCTACTGTGTAGGGTCTTAGTGGAACTGAATTCTTAGTAAAGATATATGGAAATAAGCAGCACCTAGAAAAGAGTGTCCTATATTTAATGCTGGCATTTTTATTTTTTGCTCAGAATCTCCAGTAGGTAGCCATTTTTTGAAAGCAAGGTCTGATGTAATACGATACAGAGACTGCCTTGAACTGACATCCTTGAAGTTGTGTCAATTAGATGAGAGAGTTTGAAGGAACATAAAACAGAAGTGCACTCTCTTCAGAAATGGGATACCTTTATGTCTATACAGTAGAAGAAACTATACTGAATTGGTGGCTATATCTTTTTTGAATCTGTGTTTCCAAATTTCCAAGCTTAAAATTACCTAATTTGAGACACTTTGTGGGATCAACTCTTCAGAGACTACTGAGTGCTCTGAAAATCTCTACGGAAAATCACGGCAATTTAAGGTACCAGCAGTCATCAATGACATGAAAAATATATAAATTTCATATGCAGCTGTGTGTATGTATATATACAAACAAACTGAAAATCATAAATTTCTGTCTCTCTATATATAAATAAGCACATTATTTTATGCACACAAATACATGATTACTGAAATTAATATGTGCTCAAGACTATTATTGTGTTTTCTCCACAGAAAGTCAGTAAAAGGAATTAACTGATAAATGCTGATATCTACAAGTTATCTACAAGAAGCCAGTACTAGTACCAACTAATCTCTGGTAATCAAAAAACACATTACAGAGTGTTTTCAAAGCATTTCTCCAATTTTAGACGTAAGAACTTTTTTTAATTTTTAATATCAAGTTCTAATTATACAGACAAGTAGGCAATTTCTACCAATTTATGACAAAACAGACCTGCAGAATTTTTTTTAATATATATAGTATTCAATGGAATCTATAGCTTGGATGTTCAATATTACTAAAGAACAGCACAGTAGAAACTGACACCAGGACAAAAGACAGAAGGAAATTGTTGCTTGTCATTGTGGGGAAAAAAGAAAATGTACATGCACTTAAAGTCATTAGGAGAAAACACTGTTATTACACTTTACCTGCAAAAGATTGTACGGAGGAATATTTGCAGTAATACTTGTTATGCCAAAAATCACCTCTTAAGTTTGTGCACATCCCCACACAAGCCACAATTTTGTACAAGACCTGTCCATCTGGCTAAATATCCTGTCTATGATGATAGCTCGTAACACCATATGCTACAGGAAAAGGTGTCATAGCCCTGCAGTAGGCAGATGTGGGATAATGTTTCCCCAGACATATAGTTAGAGACTCAGAAGGGCAAACGCTACAAGAATATCTTAGGTAAATAACCAATTTAAAATTCAAACTTTGGGAGACCGGGTGTTTGCCATTTGAATTCTGAATCTCTGCTTCTCTTCTTGTAACTTTGCTAGAAAGGACATTGCCTGATCTTGCAATATTTCAAAATGTCATTGCATAAAGCCATAATGAGGCAGCTTCACTTTTTTTTTCTTGTGCACTTGCTTTAACAACTACTGCAGATTGCACAGAGCAGTGGTTTAAGGTGATTTGTACACCACCATATAGTAGAACATTATGTTTTCTCTCCCTCACCTGTCCATATTTCTATTTTTATTTGAAATTCACCACAATTTATAATCTTCTTTTACTATATGTATTCAGCTTATTCCCCTTGTTCCATTTCAAACTTCTACTTTACAATATAAAAGCCCTTCCTAATCAAGTAAGAACAATATTGAAAATAAACATAGCTTGATTTTTTTGCAACTTTCTTCACATTTTATTAGCATAATTCAATATCATTATGCAATACTGGGCTGCAAAAGAACAGAGGATACACTGTAAAACTCAGATTGTCTTGAAAATTATTAATATTTTTTATTAATTTCTGTTAGCAAAAGAGTAATCTAACTAAATAAACCTAAGCCAACATTGTTCTGAAAATTACCTCGCTAATGCACTCTACTACTAACGTGAATTCTACATCAGTACTAAGACATTTTGCTATTAAGAGATTATTGAATATTCCTGAGGTAATAATGAATTAACATTTCAGTACATCATTAAGTTACCAATTTATACCATTATGATCTCAAAACTATCTTTTGAAGAGACAGAAAGCAATCCCTGTCACTACAATATATGATAGTATATTGTTCTTATTTTTCAGAGAATTTGCCATTTAGTTACCATTAAAAAAAATTGCTTGCAGAAATCAGTGGAAACTGAGCGGACAACAATATGGACAAGGCATTAGAAAGAAATGCTGTGAAAGCATAGACTTTTTTGGAGAAGATAATGAAATACAAGAAAAATATACTACAATTTTCCATACTGCTTATTCCTAGGAAAAAAGAAATCCTTATTTCAATATCTTCCTCCCCTTTAAGGAAGTGCCGGTGAGGGGATGTGGGGGAGGGCGAGAGAGGGAAAGGAGGAGGGAATGGAAATAAATATTAGAATTAAAAGTTCATTTTTATGAAAAAATTAATCACAACAAATCTCACATGAAAATGAAAATCCACTAGAAAGAATTTGTCCTATAGACTCCACAGGTAACTTTACCTGACAATTGCACTTTGCATTTACTGATGTAATGAAGAGTGAAGATTTTGGCTCTTTGTCTCAGTTGTCCTGGGTTGTGTTACAAATACAACTTGTACTGAGCTTATTAAGGTTTTGCTAAATCTCATGAAAACTACAGGAACAGAATAGATAAAAACTAGCATGAGTTTTAGCAAAAATTCTAGGAAAGGGCAATCCCTTTCCTATCAAGCAACATATCTAATATATTTTTCTTTGGCCCTTTCCCAAGGGAATTAGATGTTTTTCACCTCCTTCTTCCCACTCGTATGAATATCTCGGTTTTTCAGGGTTATTAATATATTTGTTCTTTTTAACCCCTTTCCTAGACCCTAAAACACCTTTTACTGCCTGTTTCTTTGTTAGAGGAAATAAAATGGGAGGGAAATTAATTAATTTGCCAGTTTCTCGGATGCTATAGCAGAAGAAATGTTACACTTTTCCAAGTTACAATGAATAAATGTCAGTAATACAGTCTCTTAAAATACAGTGTTGCTATGAGAAATGGTTGCAATCGCATGTTATCAAAATACGTATATTTCAGTCGCTCATGTTTACTGAATGTGACCTAACATACAGGCTTACCACCTGTCAAAGGAAGCAATTTCTTTTCATGTTTTAATTTCAAGGTAAATTAGGCAAGCAGTTTCCAAGTAGTCAGAAAACAACAAAGGTCATACCTATTTGTCCATTCCAACAAAAGAATATGTTCCTCTGCCCAAAAACCCAACATTTTCTTAGAGTAATGTGAGAGCTTCTTTAATAAAATATATTTCTGGATTTTTTTCATAGAATCATAAAATATCTTGAGTTGGAAGGGATGCATAAGCATCATCAAGTCCAACTCAATGACTTTTGCATTTAATTCAGTGAGTTGTGGTGTTTTACTTCTCATTTCCTGTTTGCTTCACAAGCTTTTTATTACAACTGCAAAGTCTAGAAACTTCATAAGGGAAGCTAAAATTTGTAGGCCTCTACTTCTTTCCACTTCCACTTACTTTGGATTACCTTTTTGACACTGTCTGACGTGACTTCCTGGTCTCTAAATCGAAGAGACAAGGATTTGATGGACAGACCACTCGGTGGATACGGAACTCACTGAATAGTTTTACTCAAAGGGTTGTAGTCAACATCTCAACGTCCAAGTGGAGACCAGTGACAGGTAGCGCTCCTCAGGGGTCAGTACTGGGACTGGTGCTGTTTAACTTCTTTGTCGGTGATGTGGACAGTGGGATTAAGTGCATCCACAGCAAATTTGTTGGTGACACCAATCTGTGTGGTGCAGTTGAGACACTAGAGGGAAGGGATGACAGCCAGAACGACCTGGAAAGACTTGAGAGTTGTGCCCATGTTAACCTTATGAAGTTCAACCAGGCNACTCTGTCTCTTTAACATCCTGTTCTGGTTCCCAAAGTGAATAAATTTAGGGGCACAGGAAATCAAAGATGAGAGGAAAACAAATGTTACAAATTCTAAAAAAAAGGAAGTGTGATGGCTTTTGCATGGGTTTGTTAAACTCTTCAGAGAGATCATTCTAGCTTAAAAGTATTCGTAGCTGATATTAACTTTGCTTCAGGCCCCCAAAATAAATAAAGCCACCAATCTATAGGCATACAGAGACCACGAAAAAATTACAAGGACACTATTTTATAAACATACTGCTCCATCTATCAGCTTCAGAAAAATGATCTCATTACATTTAAGATGAGAAATGTGTTGGTTATTTACAACGTATCCATGATTTCAATACAAACTTTGCCTGCAGATGCTGTCACCCTAAACTCAAGGCCTCTGAGATATCCTTTGTTTCTTTTTCCTCCAAAGGAAAATTTGGGCTTTCACAGACCATGGCAAACCCACAACTTGCATCCAATTACCCATGAAAATCATTCTGGTATTAAATATTAGACATATGCTATTTTCTTTTAGTCTTATAAAAGTCAATAAATGTCTTACCTGATTTGAGATCACAATAATAGGATGAGTAACACAAAAATCATTGCAAGAAAACTGAGGATAAGCACGTGTAATTCATAATGAGAGGACACATTACTCCTTAAGCCAACACTTAAATGCACTGAGAGGCTTTAGTGAAGAAATAAACAAGTCGGAAGACTTGGAGAACATTACCAGCAGATCAGAATAACTTCTTATTTACTTTAAGGGGTTTTCTTATTTCTTGCATTAAAGTCATTACTGATGACTTTTGGAGCTTATTTCATTCACGAGTTCAGTTATGATAGGTTTGCTATCAGCATCAACACAAGTGATAAAGCAGAAAGGAACCAGAAAAGAGAAAAAATAATTTAGACAAGGTTTAGATAAATTATGTCTCAATGAAGAAAACTTTTCAGATTATTTAGTGATTTTTAAGAAACCATGGAGGCTGAGTAAGATTTCAAAGGGTGGAAAAGGGCAAATAAATTGTCTATTATTATCAATGGGTGTGGAAGGGAAAAGCAATCCAGGAGATTTCAATTTTACTTTAATTCCTGGAAAATGTTTGAAAGAAATAATCAAACATAACCTTGATTTCAAGGAAAGCAACTAGCAGGAAACAAAGATGAATAGCAACCAGTGTGCATTTGCCAAACAAATTTTCTCAAATCAAACTAATTTTCTTCTGTGGTAGAGGAGTATGCCTCATAAATAGAGGAGAAAATGTAACTGTGAGCTGTTACTGTTAGCTTCAGAAGGTCTACACGTACATTGAACAAAACAGAATTAGAAATCAAAATAGTCTTGAAAATAGGAGAACAGATCTGACAAAATAGGACTAACATGAAGTTTACACCTGGACAAGAATAACCAATTCGGCAGCTGTCAGATAGGGAAGAACTGATTAAACAGATCTGCTAAAGATCTGGGAGTTACAGTTAACAGACCAAAAATGACATGCTTTTTCAAAAAAGGCAAATATCTAAGGAAGACATATAGAAGGAGGAAGAGAGTTGACAGTAAGACATGTAAAGCAATCTTTCCACTCTACTCAGAAATAGTAGGGTCTCAGCCAGAGCACAACAAATGTTTATCAATGTAGATGAACCAGAGAAAGCTAATGTCAGTTCTAAAAAACATGACATAGGAGAAAATACTAAATTAAGTGGAAATGTTTGGTTTATAGAAGGAAATCAAAGGAGAGGTATATATTTCATAATGAAAATACACTAAAAGTAGTTGTAAGACAAAGGAAATAAAATTGTTTTCTTCTATTATGGGGTCAAGAAGTAATGGACTTTGATTGCAATGGAAGTTTAAAGTTTGACATCAGGAAATCCTTTTACTGATAACTGATATTAAAGCATGGGGTTAGGTGGTCCTGGCAATCTGCAACCTGTATCAGTGGGATTACAGGATCCTGCCATGGATCTGCTTGTAGAAAAAGATTATCTATAGTAACTCTCAAGATCTTCTCCAAAACTATTTTTCTGATTCTATGATGAGATAAACACATGTGAATACTTCAGCAGCATGTATATCTCAGGTAATAAGCACAGGCAATTCTAAAAGGATACATCACTGGAGTTCTCCCACAGAAAAGGGATGATGTGCTTTTCTGTGCATATAGAGCAAACAGTGATCAGAGGACCCTCTGACGATTTTTAGCTGCGAGCAAAGCTGCATAGTCTATATCCTTTGCATCACAAAAAGAGTAACAAAGACTTGAGCTGATAACCATTCTCACAGAGGTGGTGAAATGGCCATTCCTCAAGCCATCCATACCAAAAGCTTTTGACACAAAAAATCCCAGATATATCTTCTTGGCTGAGATTGCCTTCATCTGTATTTGTCTAGGATATGTTCCTAGGAGGAACAGTAAATAAACCCACATTGGTAACAGACAACGATAAAATGTCTATTCTCGTACTGCTGGATTTGCCAGATGCCTTAAATGTGGTTGCTTGTGAGGAACTGTCGGCTTGGTTGAAAACCCTGACAGGATTTAACATAACTTCTTTGCAATAATTTTATTCTTGTCTCTCCACGGCCTTTTGTCCAATGGCTTTTTCACCCAGACAACCTTATCTTCTATGTGAGGATTTGTAGGATAGCATTCTGTCCATTTCTGTCTCTGTAAGGTCAGTACTATTGTTAATGAAAAATAATTTAAAAAAATTAATAACAAAACAACAAAAAACAATCAATGGAAAAAGACCCAAAGTGATAAAAAACTGAAAAAATCCTCTGCTCTTGTAAATGTCCATTCATCTGGGACACAGTGGGGTTTCCATTGCCTCATATATTCTTCATCTCTTGTGTTTCAGAGAGGTTAATAAGAGAAAGGAAATGGCCTTAGCTGTGCTCTTCACTTCTGTAGTATAGCTATAATAAAGCACAAGGAATAAACCAGCAATTTCTAAACATATAACAGCTGTTGACCCAATACTTACAGGTAGGTGCCACAGCCTTGCAAGTGTTGAGCCATCATATATCAAAAGACAATCTAAAGCCTTTGAAGGTCAAAGGCCCAGAACAGTGAGTTTTTGATAAATGAATGTTACCCAAAACCTCCTGCTAACAATATGACCAGACCAAACAGCAGCTTCCAGTCCTGCAAGATCTCTAGTATGCTTTCAGGTTATTGGAAGAACCATAGGGTGGCATGACTTAAATTGCTAGTTTTAAGAATGAGAATTTATTCAAACACTGATAGAAGAAAAAATGGAGATAGGTTATTTGTGGATATCATTTGACCAGCTATATTTCTACACAAGCTTTTGCCATTAAAATGTCTAGTGAGTGGTAAAGCTTCTATTCATTTTTCATAAATGCACAGGCAGCAGAAGCTACAATTTTGCAAATAAACTTGTTCTAAATATAGCTCAGTGTACAGTAGGAAGCTGATTTATTCGTGGTATTTAGATGCTTAGAAGTGCTGGGACACCCAGGAGTGATGTTTCTATTTAGCTAACAACCACTGGGCACTAGCAGCGTTGAGCATTCCCTAGTCACAAACATTTGCGTCAATCTCAGCCAAACATTTTAAGATACAAAACTATCAATTATTAATTTTATTATGAGAATTTTACCAGTAATTTTAGGTATAAGGATTGAAAGGATTAGTCATTTGGGAGTCTTTCCCACAAAGAAAACATTCACTGTTCCACGCACCTTATTTTAGCTTGACTAGTGTTTTCTGCAATATTGTAAAATGCCTGTGATGATTCTATTTTTATCAGGATTTTTACTTCTAACTGTACTTGGTTGCATATATTCTTAGGAGATTCATTCTTCCTAGGAGGGGGAAAGACTCTAATCCAGGGATAACAATATCAATCCTGGGATAGCAATTTTAATTTTTATTGCAATATTTGAAGAAAATCATATTATTGATCCTCCCATCAATCACATATGACATCCACTGTCCTCTATTCAAAACCAGCCACCCACATGTTCAGCTCTCCCCTCTTCCACACCTCACAGCCTCTCATTGCAGAACAAAGCTTAAAGTTCCTGCTCCCCTGAAGAAATTCGTCTCAGTGGTTCACGAGTTCTTTCCTGGGGAACTGATTTCTCATCCTCTCTGACAGGCACATCTCTCCGCACAAGCCAACTAGCACAGATTCCCTGAAAATGTGTAAGGAGAGGTACAGCGTGTCCCAAAGCAGATCTTTTCCCTGGAGACACCTCCCATGCAAACAGCCTGCATAATTCCCTGATCTCATCCTGACCACTATCACTTATGAACCTCTCTAAAACTGTTCTAAACCACTGGCCACCCATTATCCATCTCAGTTTATCCATGACTCTGCAAAAGGTAAGGGGCTCAGCAGAAAACAACTTACATTTCAAGAGGAAATACAGCACAGGAATGAGCTGTACACTGATGCTTAGCCCTGTTGTAGCTAAGGGAGCAGTAAATCCCTAATTATAGCATTTGGCTGGTGTCCAAGTAACCAGAAAAACTGTAAATGAGAAGCTTTGTAACCAAGAGAACATTAAGTTGCATTGTAAAGCACCTTTTCATTTGTTTACAGTGAGATGACAAAAAATCCAGTGCTAAAAAAACTGTCTGAGAAGGGGTAGATGCAAATTGGCAACAGGATATAAACTTCATTCTTCACAGTAAAATACTTGACCTGAAAGATCTTTGCCTTAATATTATTATTCCAGGTTATTATCAAATGTTCATTTTCCCACATTCCCTCCATTTTCGCTCAAGTCAGATGCCAGAGTGAGTCTTGGTCACTGTCCCATGACTGCAGTAACTTGCATGAGTGCCGGTCTCCAGAAGGGGCATTGCTGACTTATCCTGAAGATCTAATGAATCCTGACCCTCACCCTGGTGTCAGGGCAGTGACCCGGTCCTAATCCTCCTCATGCAGTGTTACACTAACACCAGTGGGGCATGCTGCTCACTACTTTAATTTTCAGAGAAGGTTTGTGGGCCCAGAGTGTTGGTAGTTCTACATTTCCATTTCAAGTCCCATGACAGCTGATGCTTTTTTTTAATATCCAGTCAGTATTGTTTTGTAATTATACAAGAATCTCTGTTTTCATTTTCAAAAAGGCAAGCTTTTAACCTTCCTGTGAGGAAAACTTGAACACATATCTCAAGTGCATCCTAATAGCTCAGTAGCAGGAAGGCATCATTAGGCAATCAATTAAGAAAAAAGGCTGACTTCAGTTTGGGGGTTTATGAAAGACAGGGGTGTAGAGAAAATGGGGAAGATAAAGCCACCTATTCAAGTGCATCTCCATGTTATTTATAATGGAGCTAAACCAGGGAAGTGCCAACATATGTCTCATCCTTTTGGCTCCTCACAGACATCATTGTCATGTCATCTAAAAGAGATTGGTAATGATTTGCAGAGTCCAAGTCCTCTTGCAGCAGGCTTTCTCCCATTGCCTCTTTTACATCACTGATGACAACCATATTCCAACTCATTTCAACAGAAGATGCACAACAAGGCTAACACCTGTGTGTGCCCTATGTGTTTCAGCTTCCTCAATAGGTCTTTTAGAGCTGATTCTGCTAAACAGCTGTCCTGCTTTATTTGACATTTTTCTTTAAATATAGCACACTATCACAACAAATAACTAGAGTTCTTTTGCACAATCAATACGTAAGCAAAATTATGTAGTGAGGCACAGTCATGAAATAAAATTATCAAAGGCAATTTCTTAATCTAAGATAAACATATGAAATAACAATTACTGTCTCTAGATAAAGGGCGTATCTCCATGCCTAGCTCCTGTTGTATTTAAAGTTTGTAATTCCTAATTTTAAGAAATACCAGTAGTTAAAACTATCCTGGGAAGAACGGGGCATTTGTATTTTAAAAGTTAATTTTTTTTCTTCTGAAGTGTATGTTTAATGCACATTGGAAAGTTTAAAAACCCTACTGAAAGTTCCCTTCTGCTTATTTTATGGATCTAGCACATACAGTTATTCTTTAAACATGTATTTGTGAGCCAGATCCTCAGGAGGGCTTAATGGCACTATTTCAGAGAAGAAACCCAAACTACATGCAGGTAGATTAGCTGCAAGACAAGGTCCCCTGGTCTTGTCATATTCATAACTATTTCTTTGAAACAAGAAATGAGACAATTTAAAGTGACAGGAAAAAAGCATCAATGAAGAAAAAAAGATGTCAGCAAGAAGAGCTAATATGTACTGTGCATGAACCTGAGGAAGCAGCCCATGGCCAGCTAACTGGTGAGCAGTCTGCATCCCTGTCTGGCTTCCGCTACCTCCCCAGGGCATTTTCAGGACACAGCAAAGGCATTTGGGAGGAGAGTAGCTGAGGTGCTGCAGGGCTTGTGGTTCAGCCTTGGGAAGGCAATTCTGCTCTGCTTGTTCCTGCCTCTCTGCCTGGAGAGCAAAAGAAAAATCAATGGCTACTTACCTCTTACAGTCAAGGGCTCTGGGGCTGACAAGAAAAAATAGCTTTTCAGGGAACTAGGTACAAAGGCTGCATCAATTTTGAGGTGTGTTGACTTTTGTGCATGGGTCAGGATGTCCGTAACAATTTAGAAAAGAAGGCTTTCACAGAGGGACTTATTTTAAGGCACCTAATTCTATACCTAAGCAACCAAATCAACACCTGGATCTGTAGTTAAATCTGCCATGTCCCAGCCTGAATTCAGCACTGATCAGGCAGATGGGAATAAACCACAGGATTTGATCCCAAGGCCACAGGCAAGAGGCGGGCTGGGATGAGTATGTATCCCATTTGGGGTAAAGTTGAAAACCTTAACAAGCTGACCATATTTCCACCTTGTCTTGCGAACTGCAACGAGAGAAAGCTGCTGGGATCATAACTGAGGGATGTAAGGGAAACTGTCTGTCAATAGTAGTATCTTGTGCCAGGCCAGCTAGCTGGGGCTGCAACCTACACCGTAAAACATGCCTGCTTCCTCCTGCTGTGTCAGATGGGCTAGCTGGAAGTATCTCTTACTCCTTGAACTTTGCTCCTCTTGTCATCTACATCACCCTTCTCTGCAATGTCAGTCGCTCTTTTGCTGGCAGCTGGCAATGACCCCACAACTACAAGGTGTCCCCTGATTTGAACTTTTTCCTCTTAGGCCCAGCAGTGACTACAGAGACTTCACCCCTTTTCTTATGACAGTGCCCCCATGGAAGGAGAGGGAGGTGGGAAATATTACAGGGGTCACTGCAACATTCAAGCTCCAGATCTGAATGCTCATTTCCAAATGCAAGCCCGCCTCCACCTCTCTGCCTAAAAGCTCAGTCCATCTGTCTGTCTTTCCTAATGATTGCTCATATTTTTATTTGTTTTTACTACTAATGCAGCTGGTTGTACAGAAAACAAAATATGGAACAAGAGAGTTCAGTTGGGGATATTTTTGCTTATTTTTTTTCTCCCTCTCCCTTTCGTTCTAGCTGTGAACTTGCTTTAAGGCATTTGTTGAAATTGTTGCTTTTAAGTTTGCTTTGTGGAGAAGGATTTCATGACTCCTGGCCCCCAGAGGGTTGTTCTTTGCCCTACCACTTTTCTCTGCCATCTGGCATGTTTACTTGAAGTAAACGTGTCAGGTCAGAGGCCAACACGGACATGTGGAGGGACAGCTTTGTCATAAAAGCTGTAAGGAATGAGTGGGTGCTTCTGAATATAGCACTGTGCATTTTGTTCAGCTTCTGAACACAAAGAGGTGAAGTTAGTCATATGGTTGAAAGAAAATAAAGAAAACCAAACAGACAAGCAGAACGGTAGATTGTACAACACGGGGCACTCAGTTCCTTTTATTTGTTTTTTTCTTTTTTTTCCTAAGACTTTCTGGACGTACTTCTAAACAATATGGTAGAGAGGACAATAAAATCTCCCTCCCCATTCTTTTGGCGATCTGTTTTATACAATAAGTTCAGTAGTAGCATAAAGAACTTGAATTGGTGCAGGTGCAGGCTCAAAAAGTGCCTATGTATATGTTCCATCTGCAAAGCCACCATTTGCTTAAATACAAAATTCTGATTTTGGACAGGGATTAGTTTGACAGCAGTTGCAGTAAGGAAGGAATTAAGTGAGAAGGTCATATAACTGCACTGTCTTGACCAAGGGTCATCTTACATACAGCCTGGGAAGATTTCTGCGTAGGAGGGATAGGGTGAGCCAGAGGTGCTCCTGCAAAAACGCTGCTAGCTTTGCCCAGAGCTGGTCACAGATTTCTTACACCTCTGTGACTAGTACCATTACAACCTCAAAGTCCACTCCCTCAAATATTTTTCTGCTTTCATGCACACTTTCTTTACCAACCTTGTTGTGCCTCTGTTATGCAATTCAGAGCTGCTTTGCTGGTGCTGAGAGAGTGCCAGTGTCCCAAAGACAAAACCTGCTCCACTTTGGGATTGTTTTGTGTGGTATTTAATCAGCAGCTCTAAGAGACCCAGGTCTACTTGTCAGTGTCCCTGTCTGAGGATAAATATTCTCTGTGGCTGCAGTGCAGGCCGACAGCAGCAGATATGGGATGTCTCCCACCCCCAACAGCAGCATGCCATAGGGCTTACATGACAAAAACCAGCACCTCAAAACCCTTCACTAATTGTGGCCACCAGCCTTCTCAGGGCCTGTGGGCAGAAGATAATCCTGCCTCACGATCTGGCTTCTTGCATTGTGGGATAGTTGCCAGACAAGAGGATCAAAAACCTCCAGGGTGGTTCATTCACCTCCACAACCAGGAGAGCAGAGACCAGCTGTGGCAGTTCCTCTGCACAGAGCCTACCTACTACAATCAGAGAGGAGACAACCCATAACCATAGAAAGGATGGCATAAATTACTGCTGTCTGAGAGCAAAGAGGACCAGGAAAGGGCACCACTGAGAAGAATAGCCATGAGCACTGCCCTTTATGGAGAGTGCTGGGTAAAGACAAATTCATGCTGCAGAATTCATTGCAAATCATAATGATACTGCATACCATAAAGGGCCTTCAAAAGAGCAAAACCATCTGCCTAAAATTACTCTAACCAATTTTTGATGATATTTAAATCTGACCATATAGCAAATAACACACAGGTTAATACTGACACCTTATTAATGGATCCATTTTTGCAGCTATGAAATAATGTAATCTCTCAATCAACTTTACTACAAGAAGTTCCTTTCATCCATATTTAATACATGAGCTCTATTAAAAGTTTGTATTAAGCCCAGACAATGAATAATGGAAAATTGCATTTAGATTCTGTCAAATTTTCCTCGGAAATAAATCAACCAAATAAATAAAAAATGCAAACAAACCCAAGCACTGTATGTTTCATCTTTATCATCCTGAATTTTTATTTCATTAGTGAAGAAACACTTCTTCTTTCTTTTGACTCCTAGTAAAAAAACCCTTGCAGGTTTCAGACAACTTGTCTCCCTGCAATTCCTTTTTCCTCTCTTTCTCATTATGTATTGGTAACCACAAGAAAACCGACAAGGACTGTTGAGTCATGATGGAGTTAAAAGGTATAAGTGATTACTCTGATGCAAAGAAAAACAAACTTGTTGTTTGGACAAGCGAAAGCATGCATCCCTAGAGGCTGCTCTACATCTGAGAAGATCTATCAATCTATCACCATGTCTCTGTAGATGGATATACCACTAAAAGGATATTTAAAAAAAAAAAAAAAAAAGGAAAGTTACTAATATAATTACATCAAATAGGTTTAAGTAGTAGCAAAGGCGTACTAATACTCTCGTGATAAATGTTACCTGAAAATCCAGGAATAAAAATTAACAGTGATTTACAATGCAGAAAAGAAATGGATATACCCCTGCACTTAAAAAATACCAATGGCTGCTCTGTTTGTGATTGAAAACAAAAGACTGATTGCAGAAAATTTACTTCAAATACTCACATTCCCATCAATCTGATCTCTTTGGGTACTCTCATGAGAGTAATTACCGTAGAACCAAGGTGAGTAGAAGAAAATAGAAATATCAGTATTCCTCATATCCTAGCCTGAGATACATTGCAAGCAATGCACGAGCTCCCTCAGGGTGGTCAGTTCATACAAAGCTCTGCCTACATAGGAATTGTATCACAGGTGCACCCCTGTGAGTGCCATCTCACCCCAATTATGATATAAACCAAAAATTAGGCATATCAGGACAAAGTGAGAGCTGTCAGCCTAAGATGCCTGCATTTGGGAACTTGAGGGACAATCCTCTTCAGCAGGGACTTTTAGAGAAATTTTGCTTGATGTTGGAGTATCGAATCTTGCTTAATATTTCAGACATTTTGTTTTGACATCCCTTCTGTAACCTTCTACAAAGACTACCAGTAAAACCCCTCATCTTAAAGGTATATCTTTGGAAATCAGCCACCAATTTCACATTGGGGTAGCTTTAGCTTCACACTGCTATTAGCATTACATGAGCATGAGACAGAAAATCCCTTATCGTGAAAGGGGTTCCTGTAGGACCTTTGGACACCTCCATCGCTATGTTGGTGAATTGATTCAGTACCATTTGCAACTACTGACACATCTTGGAGAATTTATTCCATTTACAAGCCTGTGAGGAACGGAAAGCAGCTGCTTCCTAATTCTATTTAGAATTCTAATTGGGTTGCACTGGCCGGGGAACCCAGCGATCAAGCTTGTGCATGTAGGGAAAGAAAGCAGAGGGAATCAAGATCACTGTGTGAAAGAGTCTGAAGGATAAGATTGTCACAACACCATTCTGTATTGACAGTTATTATGTTCTCTC
This sequence comes from Nycticryphes semicollaris, assembly GCA_013400055.1. Lineage (NCBI taxonomy): Eukaryota > Metazoa > Chordata > Aves > Charadriiformes > Rostratulidae > Nycticryphes > Nycticryphes semicollaris. The sequence goes on from VXBJ01006319.1 coordinate 256,974, forward strand.
TTGGTGTAGAATAATCCAAATGGATTCTGCCAGTACAAATGCACAGCATATGCAAATATGAGAATGATTTGTTTGGATATCCATAGAAATCAAATGTATTTTGCATAAACATTCGTATCAACAATCTGATATTACAGATTTAACCCTTCCAGTCAATGGTTGAACCAGTATCATGAAGTCAGTAATTACTGTTAAGTAGTGTTTTGAATTTTCCAGATCAACAGACAGCAATTTGTGCAATTTTTTCATAGGTATGAACACAAAAATCCCACTTAGGTCTATACAATAACATGTCAAATTGCATAACTCCATGCACATGCTCATATATACACTGAACATACCTGCTCTCACATATGTTTACTCCTGCAGGAACAAGCAGAAACTTGCCCAATGATTTATATTAGTATCCTAGAAAGTCATTCAAATGTATAACACAGCTACTTGATTCTGTTTTTGAAATATTTCCATTATCATTTATAGGAATTAGTGATCACTTAATGATAGTAATTTTTTAGTCTTCATTTTATGTCTTGCTTACTCAACAGTGTTTATTGCACCCTCAGTAAGTTTGCAGATGACACCAAACTAGGTGGGAGCGTTGATCTGCTTGAGGGTCGGAAGGCTTTACAGAGGGATCTGGACAGGTTGGATCAATGGGCCAAGGCCAATGGGATGAGGTTTAATAAGGCCAAGTGCCGGGTCCTGCATTTTGGTCACAACAACCCCGGGCAGCGCTACAGGCTTGGGGCAGAGTGGCCGGAAAGCTGCCTGGCAGAAAAGGACCTGGGAGTGTTAGTGGACAGCCGGCTAAACATGAGCCAGCAGTGTGCCCAGGTGGCCAAGAAGGCCAACAGCAT
>VXBJ01006319.1:283913-295949 GCA_013400055.1 Nycticryphes semicollaris
TGTGTTCCTGTGTGACCTGATCTAGGTGTTCCTGCTCTGGCAGGGGGGATTGGACTAGATAATCTTTCAAGCTCCCTTCCAGTCCCTGATTCTGTGTGATACATGTGCCAGATGCAGTGTGCAAGAGGCACATGGTGCTGTATTTTTTTCAGTCATGCTTCCTTGTTCTTAGTTCCACGATGCTACTCCTGAACTGGCTGAGACCAACCACAGCTCCTGCACCTCCAGCTCTTGATTTGTTCAACACTATCACACACAACATGGGCAACAGACTCCCAAACACCATCTTTAGCTGTTGTGACTACAGTAGCTTAGCAGCACAACAGATAAAAAATTCAGGAAAAGGCAGGCAGCATTCTTTTGAGAGGAAAAGCAAAAGGTATGCCTAAAGATCATGTACCCTGTTGTGAAAAACTGGAATTCCTTATAAAGTGTTTATGTAACTTGCACCTACTCTTTGAAATCCTAATTGGAGATTGAATGTAATACACTGGAGAACAGCTCACCAGAGTCACAGAAACCTGGAATTATATCCTGCTGGGTTTAGACTTGGTATAAATTCTGCCCAATACCTTGAAATTTTTAGTTTAAACAATTGATGGCTTTTGACTTTATGCTCTGCTTCTGCCAACATTTAGTTATTTGTCTAATCACATGGCCCTCTTGCTTGAGGCAAAGTCAATAAAGAATGTATTTATTCATTAGATTTTGTGGAGTTAGAATTATATGTTGAAAAATTATACTTTTAATGAAAAATAACAGCATCTTTGGCAATAAAGGTCATGCACTCTATTTGCAATTTTAGTATCCGTTACAAAAGTAAAATTTTTAAACTAACAGACAAAGCTTGAAGATGAACCTGGGTAAAGCATATTGTTTTCTTTCTTGAGGTCTTGGTTATATTTGACCAATGAAGGTCTTTCTGTCGTTCACTGTTGAAAATTTCTATGTAATGTTGCCAAGCAATGTTGCTCTTAAAATCTCAATTAAGTCGTGTTTTGAATAAAATAAACAATGAGTATGAACATCCACAGACTGAACAAGAGCAATAAAACAGAAAGGAATTACTTTACTAAACAAGGAATTAAATAATGTTATCTTTCAAATAAAACAGGCAAGAACTTATTCCTTTATGAGACAAGAGCAAAGAAGTGAAGACTTAATTGTTGGTTTATTTTTATGCTAATATAGTATTTATAGATACACATGCATTTATGTATATGTATTTAATGTATATTTATTCATTTGTGTGACTGAAATAAAAAGCATCATCACTACTTGTTTGGTGAATATCCCTCGGGTCTTCTGAAAGGGGTCCAGAATAACTTCATAGATTTAGGATTAATACATAGTATTTATTATAATTTTGTGAAGTGAGAAGTTAACTTATAGCAGAAGTTTTCCATCTCTCTTTGAAAGATCCTCTGACCTTTTCCCATGTACATAGGAATATACACTGGAATCCGGGCAGCGCTGATAATCTTTGATTTGCTGTCAGAGTAGAGCATGGCTTCCTGCAAGCCATCACACTTCTACCTCAATCTGCCTCTAAAATCTAGGAATAACGATAATTATCTCTTTTATGCACATCATCTTACCAAGGAAAAATGTAAAAATGTTATTACTTATGTAGTGTCATTTACAAGATAAACTATGGCAAGAAAATATGCTCCTATGTCTTTCTTGATTGCTCTCTCACACAGACATTGGGAAAACAAACATAAGGTTACAGACTCCACATATTGGAAAAACACAGCCTCCCTTTTGCAGTCTATATTTTTCTCAGTTCTTTTGCTGTTTTTAATGAGAAGAAATTCATTTCTATATTAAGATTGACATTTTGAATCAGATTATAAGATTTTCACTGTATGGGAAAAATTAAGTGATTGACTACCTCAACTTTTTCATTTTACAAATACAAAATGCAGATTTCACAGATAAAGCACTAAAAGCACTGTTGAATATAAATAGTATTTTCTTTCCACATTTTCAAAACAGGCAGGAAAATTAAGTGCAGGTTTGTGTAGCATACAAGTGAGTACAACTAAGGAATCTTGCATTGTTGTCTCCTGAATAGACTTGTCACATTACTATTCAGAGCTTTTGTCTAGTGACAGTGGAGTATCAAAAAGATACTGAATAATACAGCAAAAATCTATTGTGCCATGAGATCTAATCTTTGTCTGCATGTAATTGCCTTATTAAAAGATTTGCAAGCTTACTCTTTCTGTGATTCTGAAGTAAGCCAAGAAAACCACGTTGTTTAAAAAAAATAGTTAAAGCTTCTGAAACTCTAGTTCCTGTGATATGACAATACTGTGTAACTTAAACTGGAAATTAAAACTACAGCCCTTTAGTACTATAACAATGGTAAAGATGCTGCTGATGCTGTAATTATCATAAGAAGCATGAATGGCATTTTATAGGTACCTCCCCCTGCACCCTGCCTCCTCTGTCAATCTGATGGGCAGTTGTGTGTAGAAACATTTATTCTATAATGCATGTTAAATGGCACCTCATCTTCTGTTTGCTGCTTTGTACCTGTTAGCAACAGCCAGCGGAGCATGGGTAGGAGGAGATTCCACCCCCTATTTCCCCTGCCTCGTGGTTCCCGGGCTGCCTGCAGACAGACCAGTGCCACAACCCAGCAGCAAAAGAGAAGTAATTGCACCTTTCTGTTGCCAACACCCATTACAAATTGTCAGCTTTCATAAATAGTATGACTGGGTGAAACATTTCTTTCAGCTCTTCAACCCATTTCCTTTTATTTATTGTGATGGTTTACTTTTTGATTGTATGGAAGGCATGGGATTGCTATCCTTAGCAACATAAATGATTACTTTTTATATCTGCAGATAAGGCAGTGATGCAAAATGCAAGTTTTCCTACACAGTGCTACATTAATTCACCTCACGCTTGGCCTGGGCACACCATTCTCTTTAGCTGAAAGAATAAAAGCCCATTTTGTTGTTCTGTCTGTCCTAGGTGTCATTTCAGAAACAACAGTTGCTTTAAAGCTTTGGCTTCTACCCTTTTTTTCACCTTCAGAACTTAAAAAAAACACTTTTTTCCAGTGGTCACCTATAAAAATTGTGGAATTCTTATAGAATCTAACCTGAGAACATTTTGCATCTTGATAATTATATTTTCCCTTCAAGATAACCAAGACAAATTAGATAAAAGTTCTCTCTTGCTGCGTACCATGCTTTACCAGTACAGTGCCTATTTACTTCCAGAATCACAAATTTGTACCCATAACCCAAACACAATTAAATCTCAAAATTTATGTGGGTTATTAATTTAAACTTCTTGCCACCCCAGACAATCTAAAATGACATGGCTGTTTTATTTTTATCTAGGTCTTTCTTAGAGTTCCAATTTATTTTTTCTCTTTGTAATGTAACAGAAAGCAAATTGAGCCAAAAGTCTACTTCACACTATAAGTATCAGATAAACACAAGAAATTAAATGTAGGAGAAATGAAATACTTTATTGTATATAGATGGCATATGAAGGCTAAAGTGCCTTAATAAATAACTAATAATCTTACTTTAAATTGGATATTTATAATCTACTTTTAATTAGTATCATTAAAAGTCGGTTGAATAAAGTGTAATCATAGATATTATTTATAACTCATGTAACCTGCAGTTGCAAGGATTCCTTTTTATGGCACAAAACTGAATCAACTTGGGACTTTGTGCCATTTGTAGACTACCATGAGACAGAAAAGTCTACAAACAGCAATGAGCAGCTATGTAAGATGCACAGAGCAGAATCAGTCCTCTAGAGGAAAGTTTTCATGTACCATGCAGTTCTCCTATGCCACGCTTCTAGCAGATGATTATGATCCCATGCTAACTTTTTTTTAAAAAAAACAGAATGGAGAGCATAAAGACTAGGAAACATAGAGTCTGTATCATCTGTTATTGTTTAGAGGTCTCCTTCTTCTACCGGAACATCAAGACTTTTATCTTTTAGAGATATCATAAACTCATTGTTTTTCATATGCACCTTGGGATGTTTTCCAAAAGCCCAAAAGCTTTCCAATTTCCAGTTTGGTCACAACAGCTAATGCTAGCACTATATTAAGAGTGGAGAAACAGGAATTTCAGGAGGCATGACTCTTCTTGATTAAGTTATTTGTAAACACAGATATACCCCTTAATTAAGTCATTTGGAGCTCCTCAGTTCTGTTCATTACAGGAGGAGCTCTGAATGGCTTCGGTAGATATGCTACTTTATTTAAGAGTAGTCATAAATCTACTAAAGTGTACAATCAACACAAGTAAATACAGGGGATGTCCACACTGCTCTTTAACCCTCTATGTCCTTAACCTCGCAGCCTTTGGCAAATTATGACCAAAACCTGGCATAAGAATTTTCCTAGAAATGACTATTCTCGACTAAATCAGCAAAAGCAGCAGCTGATTCATTCCTCACATTGCGTGCACCACCCGTTCTGCAGCGTTGAATGACAGAAGATAAAGTGAACCGCTGAGCTGTAATCACATCTCTGCACTGGCAGATTTTGCACAGCCACAGGGATAAAATCTAAATTTATGTTGGGTCCTTTGTATAAGGATAAGTTAAGCTTGGTTGCTCCAGGGAAATAAAAACCACTATAGAAATCAAAAGGCAACAGTTGTCCGCAATGTAGTTGCTCAAATCTAAAGAGGGAAATCATGTTTTCTTAACCTGAATAGTAATATTTCATCTTCAGAATACATAAAGTGACAAAAGTGATTTAAATGGGATCAATTTGTGGTTTTTTGTAATCAAATCTAACTTTATTGAAAAGTAGATGGACTAGGACCATTGCAATGCTTCCACTTCTATTCCAGTGCAGGTCAGAGTATAAAAAGCATCAGCTGAAACGATGGAGTGCTAAAGACAACAGAAGGGAAATAAATATTTACTGAGAGACTTCATGACATATAACAGAAACAAACCTGACTTTTAATTTTTGTCCTGACCAGAATGCTCTGTAATTAATTAATTTGGTTATTGTTTATAAAAAGCAACCATATTCCAAAGAAATCACAAATAAGCAGGAATCTGTGTAGGATGCAGGAAACCATCTTAAGCACAACTACCAAGAACCTCTTCAAAGTAATAAAAGGAAGATAAACCTTGAATAGCACACTCAAAACGACCTTCCTCAAAATGAACCCTGTGTGAACAGCTACTCTCTGCAGTATACTTTAAACATTCAAAAGAACTGGGGCTCTGGTGAAGAACAGAGGAAAATCCTCTGAGGAAGTGCCCCATTATTCAACTTCTCCCATGCCTGAGTATTCCACACTGAATAGCAAAAGCAAATTTTTAGCATCCTATTTACGCATGCAGAACACATGCATTTGGTCTTGTTCTCTCTCATTATTTCTTAGCAGTATTTCTTAGCAGAACTGGAGAATTAAGAGGATTATGAGAATACAGCAATTCTAAAATTCAACCTGCATCCTTCAACTCTTTTTTGATGTTAAATTCTGAAATAATTTCTGATGTTGTTAGCAGCTGCTTAATTCAAACTTGTAAAAAATGTAAGATATTTTTTATTATTATCTACATTCCAAGCATATAGTGAAAGAATATATCAAATAACATTTTGCCAATGCAATTTTATATCTTCACATAACATACATGCATACACTAACTTTACATACAGTTAATCATATGAACCAATCCAGGACAGCAGAGCATATATTCAGGTGAAGCAGAATAGCATGAAATCATTGACTGGTGGTACCTCTGACAGTTAGTGTATGCCTATGCTATTAAGACGCCTTGCCACTGCAGGACAAAATTTAGTGTGCTTCCTTCTGAAACATTTTGGAGGGCTTCTTTTTAAATGTTGTCATTTTTTGGTTTAGCTGAGACCATCTCTTTAAATCTTATTCTCAGCTTTCCTGCCAAAATGCACTTTTATGATCTAACTGAATCTAACTAAAGAAATATTCAGAAATTCAGACTAAAGAATTGAACACCATATAGACTGAGTTTCTGCAGACAGAAACAGATACAAAACACGGGTGGTGTCCCTAGCTAAACCTTAGCTTGATCCTTTTAATTTCCCTTTGGCAAAACCGGGGAGAAGGAGGGATACAGATTGCTCAGCTAAAATGGAAGCAACTCTCCTGTGCATACTTCCCAACAAAGTAAAATGGTAGCGAAGTCTTTCACTCAGGAGACAGAATCATGGTGAGCAAAGAAGGTAATAAAACTATGTACAAGTGCCAACAAAGTTCACAAAACAGGAAAATCTTGTATATATCATACAAATTATTGAGAGCCATAAATATTCATAACTTATGTAAAATTTCTTCATTGAAAAAACCGAAAAAGTAAAATTTATTAGGAAGAAAGGGTTTCAAATTGCCTATATAATGTCCACATTGGAAGTTATTTTTCTGCAAAATTATATGACTTGCACCACTGAAATTAGCTATTGTTTCATAGTCACTCATTTTTACCTCCTCTTTCTTTTCACTTCTCAGTATTCTTTCCTTTTACTCCTTATTATCCTTTCCTTTTACTTCTCATTGCTGGAACAATATTCAATATTTAAATCCTGTCATAATGATCTATTGTTTCTATTTCAACACTATTTCAGTTGTCACTGCCACGTTTGGTGGGATATTTAGAATAACCAGAATGTTTTCAACACATCATTTATCCTGTGTGTTTGTATAACTGATAACTTAATTGTGCCACCCACATGCAAGGCAACCTTATGGTGTAACAAAAAAATATGTAAACTCAAATAATGGCTAGCCAAAAAGAGATTATTGTCTTTTTCTTTGTTTTTTATGAAGTGTATATGAAGGTTATCAGCTGCTTCTTACCTTAGTTCAGGGAAGCTTAGGCATGGGTTTTTTTCCATACGTCTTAGAAAACGCACCTAGAAATATTTTCCCTGTTTGAAGGTTTTGCATATTTCTTTTATTTTGAAGACTCTGCATACATCTGAAGTGGGAGACGTGGTTAGAATTGGTAGAAATTAAAAGAGCAGCAGTGGTGTACCTGTCCTCATAAGTCACTGCACAGTAACACCCACAGTCGTTCTGTTTTTCATGAATCTCACCTAGATTTGAACAAAGATAATGAGGGATTCTCCACCCAACTTGCATATGGGAGGAGGAAGTTCACAGGTTAATAGTGATTCCATGCAATAATACATATGATGCAATGATCACAATACCACTAAATTGTACCCTATTTCTGCATTCTTGTGTTTCCTTGGGCATCTGTCTGACTCACTGGCATATGCTGATCTCAGTCAGATACCTCAGGACCTTACAGAAGGGGAAACAGCTTGGGGAATGTGGTTATAAGAAAATAGTAGTAGTTAAAAAAAAAATCCAAGGAGAATGCTAATGAAAGCTAAATTTTAGTGCCCATTACAAAGTTAGGTGCTCATATTAAAGTCTCACAAAAGCTCTGTGGCTTTTTAATGGAAATTTTGTTGTGTTTTGAATTTGTGCATTAACCATTCCATTACACTTCCCCAACCTACATCATTCAGAATACCCATTAATTATTTAAAAAGTCTGTCAGATATAAGAAAGAAGAAGGGCGGGGAGTGTGTGGAAATAATTCTGGATAAAATTGCTTATTTTAGGGATTCCAAGCAAAACAGCCAGAGTGCTGAAGCATCATTAGGCCATTGATCTGAGGTGGCAAAAATAATTTGGTCTAGAGGGAACACTACAGTGTCTATTTATGTTAACACAAAACCACAGCAAGTTAGTGAATGGGACTTCCAGTGTGTTCATGGCAAGCTCATTGTCGTCCAAATTAAGCTACTTTTCCAATCTGCTGTGAAGAGTGCTTTCTGAGTTTTGTTAAGCATACAGGCTTAGGAAGCAATTCTTGTAGTCCAGAGAGACAAAATTGATTTTCCCTCCTTTCTGTTTTACCTGCGAATATGACTTTTGAATTAAATATAATCACAGTCCTGGGGTCTGAGGTGAGAATGGAAATTAATAACTCTTGTTATTGATCCTTCACACTTTGTAACCATTCACCAGATTACCCACAACATTATTTCTTGTCTGTAAAGTCTTCTTGCAGTCAGGCTCTCACACAAAACCCAGCACCACCTGTGGTGTGCTGTGCTTCATGCAGGAATTCACTTGCACTCACAAACCAAGTTTATTGTGGTCTGAAATGCAAAGGGAAATCTTGGCCCTGTGACAGTCAACCAGTATTTCACAAACAGCTTGTGAGGCCACGGGTTCACACAAGCTCTTCCTGCCGCCAAGCATCTTATATTAAGATACAGTGAAACTAAAGCTTGAAAGGATATTGAGACAGATTTTAACGTGGCATATGACCAAAAGTGTATTACATGCATTTTTTCAACTGTGTCTTAGTGCCTGCTCTAACAAGAAAATATCCTGCACATTAACTATGCATGCCCATACAATCTGCTTACATCCTGCTTAGTTTCCCCCTCCTCAAAAGCCTGGTCAGCCAGTGTAGAATGTGTTCGAAAGCCTGACTTCAGCAAAGTGCCCTTTGTCAGACCAAATCATCAAATTAAGTTGAATCACTTAAAGATATCGTAGAAATCTTATATACATTTAACTGAAAAGTTAAACAACTGTACCAATACCATGTTTTGTATATGTTTAGTTTTGTTTCTTTTTCTCTGTTTTCTGTGTATTCCTGAAGCCTTTAATTATGTCCAATACCTATTTTACTCAGCAACAGGAGCCAGCATGGAGGGAGAAGACAATTTGTGCTTAAAATGCAAAGACCCCGTTACATCACATTTTTCAAGTATGTAGTGAAATCACTGAAACTCTTTTTTTCATATTTTAAGGTTTTCATTACAGGAATTCTAGTGATGAAGGAAAGAAAATTTGTGTGACAAAAATGCACTTATCTCACAAGAACAAGAAGACACTGAATTAAATCCATTCTAAGACGTTTGAGTGAAAGACGTTTTGAAAGTAAAAAATAGTGTCACATCAGAAACAAATACATGAACTGTGCTACCAAAATAATGCAAATGTGTCAATCTACTTCTCTGTCTTTAAATCTTTCTTTGCCTAAAGGCAAAGATTTGCCTTCCAGAAATCCATCTCTCATCAAAATGTTTGTAAGATTATCTTGTTCAAAAGGAAAATAATGGAATTACACATTCTCCCCCAAGACTATGTAAACTAGTGTGAAAAGCAGGGTAAATTTCCTCCAGCAATGACAGAGTACATGCATTAATGCACAGTCCAAACTGTAGTCCTCCTAATGAGCCTGCTTTGGCTCCTGTTCAGTGACCAGCCTCCAGAGCTGCTTAAGCAGTTCCAGAAAGAGAGAAAAAGCTCCATGCAGGTAGATAAAAGAGTGAACCACATACAGATATTTCTCATTAAGATGAAAAGCATTCCCATGAGGCCTTTTTCCTAATGGATGAGGAGTGGAAGGAGCGGAGAAATAAAGGGAAAGTTATTTCGCAGATGTAGTGGTGTGATTCACATGCTTCTTATTGTTAACAATGGATAAATAATGCAACCCTTCAAATAGAAGGGTTTGGATGTGCAGACATTTTATCAGCCATCAGCTATATAGTTTTTTGTCACTACTCTCAAGCCTGTCTATTCACTTTCTGAGTGAAAAATTCTTTATGAGTTCATACTCTGTTGATTTTTAAACTACATTCTCATGTTAGTTCTGTGTTTTCATAGTTAGTAGGGTTCTTTTTCTTTCCTAACAGAAGACAGAACCTGCAAGGATGGCTGTGGAGAACTGAGACAGAACAGCAGCTGGAAGGACAAAACTGAAAGTTAATACATTTCCTATCCAGGTGCTCCGAAGTGAAAATAAGCACAACCTTCTGTAAAAGAGCCTTTGGCGTATTTTTTCCCCTACACTTTGGAGGTTCACAGTAGTAGCAGTCATAACATCACAGAATAGAGAGAAATCAAATAGCTTTGCTGGAAAGACTGAGAGGAAAGATGACATCTCTCCAATTATCATGAGGACGTGAAGTGGGGTGAATTTCTCATCGCCTTTTGCAACTCAGCTTGGAGTGGAAGGAGCACAGATGAAGTGATGTTGCATCTGTATCATTAAACTGAGTAAGTATGTTATGACAATGACTAATAATGCTGATGCATCGTTAGCTATTGACACAAAGATGCCACAATGAGATGGTTTTGTGGCTCTCTGTAGTTCTGTTTGATTACAAGATGTATTTGCTACTGCTAAAAGTTAAGTACTTCTGTGTTGCTCTATTAACAGAGAAATTTTATATAATTTATCTGACCCTGCTTTCCAGATGGTACCCAAATATCTCCAGGCCCCAGGGCAAAAGAGAACATTTGAAACTGATTATACAGAACCCCAAATTGAATGAAACTGAATGAAATAAGCCAACTCCTGACTTTTCAATTAGGAGAGTCCCATTTTTTTCTGATGCAGATGTGTCTATAACATAAGAAGGCAGTTCAGCTACACTGGGGACAGTAGACTCAAGTCACCTCACGTGCCAGGAGATATATTGAGCAGAAAGCCTAAGTCATATCAACTTGGCAGAAATCCAAGGCCAAACATTTATAATTTTTAATATTCATTTTCCAGAGTCCAGAATGAAGACATGCGTTCATCCAAATTCACAATGAACAATAAGGCCTCCCTCTCTCTCTTTTTTTTTTTTTTTAATAATGTTATTAATAAAATAAAACACTTGAGTATTTATGGAATGGATAGATACTCAGCGCATTAGATCCAAAAATAATTTCACACACATGAACTGAAATGAAAAATATTAGCCATTATCCTGGAGGATATAATGAGAAAAATGTAGCAAATAGATTATATTCTGATGATATTTGCATTGGCTGATTAAAATCTGAGGGCATGACATTTGCCTAGCAACTAATGAGAAATTAATTGTTCTTTGCTTGTCAGATGTTACATAAATAAGATCGACCTAAAAACACAGATTGTGAGGGCATAAATCTGCTGAAACAGTGAAGACAGATATTCAAATAGGATATTTAGTTTTATGAGAAGAATTTTGTCTTTGAAATGTCCCATAATCAGACATTGTAATCACCCAAGAGCTGAAACCTTACACCCATATGTCACTCAAGTTCTGCTATCTGCAATCTGGTATAAAATCCACCAGAACAGCAGACAAGCAAGAACAACCTCCAACAAGAACAAAAAAGCTCTCAGTCAGAAAGTGATCCATGGTAATCTACACGGTGTGATTATGTGATCAATTTTTATTCTCAGACACATTGCTAAATACATATGTAGGCTAACCAAAAGGAAATGATTGCCTTCTATTCTAATGCTCTATATTAATTATTTTTTTTTTTCATTCATTACATTTTTGGAGGGATAGAAATCTTGTCAGTGTAAAGGAGTCCTTTTTGCAAAGATGTGGTCATCCTGACTTCTATGAATTCTGGACAATACTGAGGAAATGCACTGATTTTCTAAAATTTTTCAGTAACTTAAAACTGGACTAGCATAGAAAGTGGGATTAAAATATAAAGAAGAATCTAAGAGCAGGCTACAGAAAGTAAGTTATATTCAATGTGGTGCCCACTGCAGGGCATAGTAATCTCTCCTTTGATTTCAGTCGCTAAGAGAGTACACTACCAATGAAACAGAGTGCTTGTAAAAACCAAAGAGGGAATAGGGACATTATGAAATAGGCAGAGCAGGACATGGCTTCCAAAAATCCGTTCTCCTTGCAGGTACTACAAGACTGTTTCCTGGACAGTCTTTTGGAACAAGTATATCTAGCTTGTACTTTCTATATCAGAAAATACATAGGGAAGTAGTGCTCAACATAACCTCCATTTTCTCATACTTTTATAATTTCTTACTTGACATAGAATCATAAAATCATAGAATGATTCAGGTTGGAAAAGACTCTTGGGGTCCAACCATCTCTATAAAGTTCTCTACAAAGTTCTCCCCTACTCTGTATTTCCCAACACCACATCTAAACGACTCTTAAACACCCTCAGGGATGATGACTCAGCCACCTCCCTGGGCAGCCTATTGCAGTGTCTG
>VXBJ01006319.1:299483-311153 GCA_013400055.1 Nycticryphes semicollaris
TGTTAGAGGGCGGGATTGGTGGTGTGTGCTCTGCAGGCGACCTTCACACCGGTCGTCCGTTCTTTACAAATCACTGCTGCGGGGGTTGGGCGTCAAATAGTACCTTTGCACAACGACACATGTATTTGTACAGCAAAGTACCCATCTCACTCCTGAGGAGCACTACTTCACAAAACAAGCAGGGCAGCGCAATTTGNTTATGTTGCATGGTAAACTAATAAATTTGCACTGACTTCTTTCTGTGGATATCAGAAGTATTTCTATAGAAACTAACTCTAAGTCAGTATAATATAATTTCACCATTATTTGAAGCAATACAGATAATTGTCAGCAGAGGTAAAACTAGTCACTGTTCTAGTAACACTTTTAGGTTATTGTCTGCTGTTGAAAGTGACCAGAACTCACATATAATCTGAAGTGTATAAATATGGGGATGGGGGGTGGGGGTTGAAGGGGGCAGAAGCAAAGTCTGCAAGGNAAGTCTGCAAGGGGTAAGAAGAAGCTATAGACTTCTAGCTGTAGCTACAGAGAGGGTTTATTTTCCTAAAGTCATTTAATCTTAAATAAACAACTTTCTGGTCTTTTTATATATTTTTTAAATATTTTCTGTCCAAAAGCAGGAAAGTATAGGTTAATGTTTCCCACAAACAGAGCTAGATGAACATGCAGGTATTGCAACATTGGTTTGCCTCAAACTGTATTCTTTTCTTTTCAAAAAATATTATTTTTCCTCTGACAAATTCAGTAGTCTATGACATATAAGTACATTCATTTTAATATTTGTTAGGGACAGTTACTTCAGCAGAGTTTGATCCTGTGCTGGTGGCAGTTGGCTGAACCATTCTAATAGACTGCAGGTGGTAAACAGCACACATACTTTTGCAGCTTTTGGGTTGTTTTTTTTTTTTTTTCCTGTCAGAAAGGCTCTTTCTCCAAGGAAACTGGATCCACCACACATATTAATATTTTCCTTTTATAGCAATCACACAGAATATAAGTGCTAGAAGTATTTATAATTTTGAAGCCTCTTTCACTAATGGCTCACTTACCCTTTATTTCCATTATATTTTAAGTACTATGCAGGAGAAAAGTGCATGGAGAGAAAAAAATGTGGAATTTGTCAGGAAACTCCCCTAACTAGAAGGGAACTCAATTTTCTTGCAGATATTCTCCACAAATGCCATTAACTTCATGGGGAGGGACTAGACAGATTTACCCTTGCCCGTTAGTCTGTTTTCTCATTGTCTCTCAAATAGATGCACTCAGCCTTGGTGGCAGCAACCACCCACCAATTACTCATCCCTTTCACCTTCCCTGCTTACAGCCCACCCATTCTGCTGCAGCTGGATGGCACAGGAGGCACCTTCATTCACCCTCACCTGCACCCGGTTGTGGAGATATCACAGGTTAGGTATTAGTGACACCGGACATTAAAAAAATTAAATAAAAAAAAAATTTAAAAAGCTACGTGATAGATGCAATAGATCAAATTTAACCCAAACTGATGACAAAAGGCTCTGACAACCAAGAAAACTGGAAGGCTGGGGGATGCAAGATTTGATAGAACTATCTTGCTTGACAGCAGCTAAGAATTTTATAGTCTGAGTAGATGGTAGAAGAGGAAATGCTTTATGTTCCTCTGTGATTAGAAATACCTAGGAAAAAAGTCTGCATTCGCGTGCAAACACATTGCATATATTACCTTCCTGAAAAACATATGGATGGATGTTCTAATGGAGGTGTCACTGACAATTAGAGCAGTGACTGTGAGCAAAATATACAGAGATGACTCTGAAATGACAAGGGGTGAGGTAGGAGACCCGTATACACACTTTACAGTGGACAAGGAGGAAACGAGTTGAAATTCTTCCAATCCATGTGACTATCACACTTTCTTACTTCAAAGTCCAGCCTTCGTGTGAAAAATGAGAATTCAAATTGAAGGGCAACAGCAAAAGTACTGGAACTGCATCAAATAGTAAAGACTTTCTTGAAAATTTAAAGTAAAAGTGATTGTCTGGAGGTTCCTGGGCACTCTCTTCTGCTTCCTCTTGAGTTTCTACATTATGCTTTGAGATTCTCCCCTTACAAAACCATTTAACAGGTGTGAAAGTTCCTGTTAGTTGCTAAATATCAAGTGCCAAAAAAGTACAGAAGGCATGAGATAATTATTCTGTTAGAAGAAAAAAAGATAATTACAGCAATAGCTTCATACTTAAGACACTTACAAAACAAAGTAACAGCACCTCTTGTTTTAGCACATTAATGTAATTGTTCATCTGTTTTATCTTGAAGGGTTATGACTGTAATATCATTATACAGAAAGATATTTCTATCAATTGAGCACAGTTCAAGTACTTTCATATCTGCCAAAGTACTTGCATGACTTTTTTAGGTCTTGATTTGTGATACTTGTCAAGTTTATGTTTTGCAGACTTATATATATAATCAAAGCATGATTTCATATGAAACCACTTACTGGTTCAACTACTAATTTTCAGTAATAATTCTCCTCCTCAGAAAAGAGTTTGGGAATCAAAGTTCTAAATGAGACTACTTTGAGCATTTTTACAGAACAGTTACTAAAGGGATTCCATCTTTAAATAATCCAGATGTCTATTAGTCAGAAGTGTGAGAAACATTTAAGAATTTATCTCAGCCTAATTTGGGAAGTCACTGCAGTACTCTACCCATTTTAAGCTTAGTTAATTGCCCAGTTAACTCTTCCACCTTCTGAGATTTTACGGGTAGGAAAATCAAAAGATCACAGTGCTTTGACTGGAAGCTATCTGGGTCTTTTTGGACAAATATTATGAAAGCTAGTTCCAAACTTGAATGTTTGGTAATTCATGTAAAGAAAGCTATTGACCCAAATCCCGCAAATAATTCTGCATGCCTGTAAAGTCAACAAAACTTTAAAATTGCTCTTAGAGAAATGCATATATCTTTGATACTCCCAACGATACTGTCAGGTGTCCTGAATCTGCTTCCATGTTGTATTCATAACAGGGTGTTGGCAGATACATGTGCATGGATGCACTTACCTCACATTTATTACAGAGATAATTGTAATTTTGCTTCATTTGTAATTTTGCTTCATTTCTTTCTGCATCATAGAAGTGCAAAACACATTAAAATGTATAATTTAGGAACTATCTTTTAGGTCACCAAGTCTTCTAAAACCTCAATGTTTAAAGCAAACTTTTGCTTTTTTACATATTGGTGATATTAATAAGAGTACTCCAGATTTCAGGCATTCAAAGACCTCCGGCACTAGAAGAAAATTTACATAAGTATCTGTGAAGGAGAATTTGTATTAAAACTGAACCATTTAGGCAGCAGAGAGTGTCATTCATCAAAGCTGTGTTTCTCCTGAAAGTTGGCTCCACAAGTTGTGTTACTTTCCCTGGGCATTGTTTGCTGACCTTGTGACAAAAATGTCAGGCTAGTCTACCTTAGCAGAAGTAGAGCTGCTACAGGTATAAAGATTGTGGTTAGTATGACCAGGGTGATATTCTACTGAGGGGACAGTAAGTAGTTTTTTATGGCTAGACAAGTTGTTTCTGTGAAATGCACAAGGTATTGTTCAGTCTTTTGGTAGTTGTGATGTTAGTCCCTATCCTTTTCTCAGGGTTATGAGGAAAAGATGCCATTCCCCTGTTTACCTGATGCTTATGTCAAGTCTGGGAATTCTTTTCCAGAAATCAGTCATCTATGGCCACAGAAGTGCAAAACTTATGCATTTCTGAGAACTCATTTTATCTAAGTATGAGGTCTAATTACTTAATGTCATTAACAATGTCTAAAGATATGGCAACATGCAGCCTCAGCACAGGGATAAGTCTACTAATATTCCAGTTTTGGGTGTGGGGGTTTTTTCCCACCAAAAACATATTTTAATGTGAATAGAGTGTTTTCAGTTTCATTGACTATTTTTTCTATATTGTGTCTTAGCTGGGGTCAGCAGAGTCTGAAATAAACCTGTTTGTTCCCTCTAGGCATGACTTTGCACTTTCCTGTTCCTTTAGCCCTAGTGACCATTCAGGCAATCTGTAGAAGTAACAATTTATAAACAGTGTGGCAGTAGTGGACATGGAGGCCTAGGGAGTACAGGATGCTTAGTTTTAGCCAATATATACTCGTTAAGTCAAAGTTTCGATTCTTCTGAGTTATATGAAGATCTTAATGCCTGTCACAGATTCACAGAATGATATAGGATTCAAAGGGACCTCTGGAGATCAGAGTTCNATGAGACACACACCTTCAGCTATTATTTTTTTAAAAATGAGTGACCATTGGATTTCACATTAAACTGAATGTGCTGTGATGAGTTTTTACATCCCATGGTACACTATGTTGTCCAAAGCATGAAGAATATGAAACAGATGGCTTGGGAAGGCTGTCAAAAAGACCTGCTGGGCCTTCTCTTGTATTACCCTAAAGCAAGAGAAAGGATGAGTAAGTGTGCGGTAATTTTTGGCCTTAACACAGCATTCAGGAAGTTCAGGCTTCTGAAGAAACGCTACTCAACCACAGTAACATGTATAAAAATAAGTATCTATTTGAAGATAGTAGAACAATTAAAATTATTTGAAATTGAGGCTGATAAAGGAAGAAAATGAAAAATTGCAGTGGAGGAGGGGAGGAGGGCAGATATTTGCTTGAAGATGCTCATCACATGGCTGAACAATGCATAAAAAAAGTTTATTTGGGAGTTTCACAGGCCACCTTCAAATATATTTGTGCACAATGCAGTAGATGCTAAATCCTGTGACCTTTAATTTTGATTTTTAAATTGTGATTCGGAAGTTGTCTTATGGAAATAACAGCTGTATCTTCAAGACCTACTCAGATTTGGTATCAAAATCTCTCATTACACAGTTATCTTCTAACCGAAGGCAAACAAGGTATTTTATACTAGAGAGCCTTAGTCACAAAAATCAGACCTTATTATATAAACTTGAGTTTGCAAGGCAGTCTTTTTAGGAGATATTTAATATACTAAGAATATATGCTTGCACTTTTTGGGTACTATAAATAGTAAGAAAACTAAATTCCTCATCTTCTTGTCCACAAAAGAATTTTGGAAGTTGCATTTTTTTGGAATCTCACTCCTCCAGCTACATACCATCATATTTAACCTTAACTGAGACTAAGACCTAGTATTTAAAGTCAAAATTACTAAAAGTACTACGTATTCACAGTTTACTGAAATGAAGATTTCTTTCCAGAAGTTCAAATTACTAGGTAAGACCTCAAAATGCGGACATTGCAATGTAAGGAAACCAATTTTCTTTGATCATTGCTGAATGTGTGTTAACTATACAAATGACCATCTAAAATGATTACTGAAAGCTTCATTTTTTGTATGCTACACAGCTAGTGGCATTGTTTGCAACTTGTTTATTGTCTGTTGTTAGCTTCCTCTAGGTTTTATTACTGCTCAGCTGTCTTCTAAAGCTGAAATATGTAACTATCTGTCTCAGCAATATTTTTATTTTTCAACTCTGGCATGTAGTACATGGCTTTGCAATACAGTTATCTCAGAGCTTTGGGAGATTGGTACCTACTAAAGATGATGTTACAATACCTAATTTTATCTGTGATTTTGAAAATACACCTTTAGCCTGTTTTTACTTAGTCTCTTTCTTGGCATTGGGCTTTCATTTCCATGTTTTAGGAAAATCCTATAAATGTTGTTATGTTACTACTTTGAAAAGGAAAAGAAAGGAAGAAACATGTAAAATACTCTTGAACTCATTTTGCTTGTGATTTTGAATAGCTTTCAAATTGGAATGATTTTCCCAGATTTTTATAGGCTTGCCCAATCCAGCTGTATATTTTATATGCTAATCTAAGTTCTATTTTTGTTCCTCTTGGGATTTTAAGTGATTATAATTGTTGCTCTTCAAAAGCCAAACAGATGATGATTGCTGCTTCAGGAATATACCAAAAGAAACTGGCTTTCATTAAACCTGCTCATCCACTTCATAATTATCTCCATTTTATCTCACTAAGAAGCAGGAAAATGGCAACTACAGTTTGTTGAAGCCAGTTTAGTTATTTAAACATCACTTTACTGAGATAGCAGGAGGTGTTAAAGCAGGAAGGGTTTTTCCTTTCAAACACTAAAATGTAGGCAGTATTATAATAGTGTTGCTAACTGGGAAACCAGACCCTTCATGTCAGCTGAAGAGGTCAGACATGAAGCCAGAGATGGCAGAAGATACAGGGGTCTCTACTGTGGTTGGAGATGCTTCTGGAGGACAAAATGTAATGTAGATTGGCAGCTATTTTGCAAGGCATCTGCTGGTCTGATCTCTCCATGAGAAGTGAGGAATCAGAGTAAGCAGAAACATGGGATAGGAGGAAAGAAGGTTAGAGCAGGCACAAGTGTAGAAACTAAAGATCATAAATAGGCATATAATGCAAGCTTTGATCATAGATTCACTCTTCATTTCTGTCAGATGTTTGGAATGAGCTAGGCTAGACAAGAAGGTTTCTCCAGAATTTGTTTCATTAACAAATTTCAGTTTAATTCTATTCTAAGAACATTAATGGAGAAATTTTGCAATGTACACCAATGTCAGAGAGGAACAGGTCCCTGTGAATTGCACCAAAATGCTGCAGTGTCTGGCAGTTGGTGAACACTGGCATAAACAGTAGTAGAAAGACACAGAGATTTCTCAAGACCTAGAAATATATAACCAGTTCTTTAGTTCACATAATTGGTTTAAAAACTCACATTCAAATTTCTGCATGTATCTTCTAATGTTTTCCTTATCTTACAAATGCAAATAGTTTTTTTTTCTACCTGTTCTCTGAAGTGATGCTCATGCAATTTACAGGAAGAAGACTGACCATATGTGTTGCCATTTGTCCTCTGCTGCTTTCTTTATGCTGGCAATCAGTGCAGCGTTTTCGTATAAATCACAGCTTACCACTCAAGGGGACCTGTAAAAAAACAGTATCATCAACAGTTTCTTCTTCAAAGACAGACTGCAGCAGCTGTCAGAAAACCTGGTTCTCTCATCAAAGAAAGCAAAAATCTTTCACAGCTTGAGTCTCCCACATGACACATTTTTACAAGGAGATGACCAGGAAAAAAGTAGGAATTGACAAAGGGATGAATGTGGATTGTTATTTCATTATGTTAAATGTTTATATGAAAGCAAAGGTTAAAATTGGCCAGTCATCAGAAGATTCTTTCCATCAATTATAAAAACAAAACTTCTATCAACTTGTGTCTTTCTAGCTTGTCATGGTGTTTTGGCTAGAGTCTAAGCTTGGAGAAAAGTTGCAGGGCCTACAGACTGGATTAAAAACAGAAAAGAAAGTCTGCTTGAAATAGAGAGAGCAGAGCCAAAACATTCACCAACTGCAATTTTGTTAACACAGCATGGGAGTCAGGCACTCACTCTTGTAAACTAATGAGGCTTTGTATCAGCAGTATGCTCAACACCTCCTTGAGACCAAAAGGCAGAGGGTGCAAATCCCATAGTGCAGGTAGCAGACTGCCAGGAGCGCAGCTCACTCTATTCCCAAGCAGCTGTATTCAATACTACCAGCAGTTTTGGGGCAGTTTCACCTCCAGCTAGCGTCCCATAGCATCAAGTCAAGCCTCCTATATAATGCAGGAGACACAACAGCAAGATCTACTACCCTTGGGAGGAAAAATTGTTGTGCCCGTGTCACAATGCAGAGCTGGGTTAGGTTTCACAGTAGCAGTATGGCTGAGTGATAGCAAAGGCACTTCTCCTTTTCAGAGGAAAACATTATTTACTCTCTCCAAAAGCCTGGTAACTGCATCTATATTCCTCTCCAATTCCCTTGTTCAGCACAAGATCCCCACTTATGTCCGAAACAAGCTGCATTTTCCTCCCTCCCTCCCACACCCCAATGGGACAGGAGGATTCCAGAGGCTGCAGCATCACCCTTCTTTGCACAGCTGCTCTGGAAAATGAAATTGCTTGCCAAAAGGAGAATGGAGATGCTGAGATCAGTTCTATCCATAAGCCAAGTAAAGAATAGGTGACTGATGATAAAAGCAGATAATGCAAGAGTTTCTCAAAGCTATCACCTGCTTTTCATTCATTATCAAGAAATGATTGCTCACGCCACTGTTGCCTAAAAATCAGAGTTCAGCCCAGAGCAATAGGGTTCAGGAAATCCTGAGCTGTGAGTCCTATCTCAAAGTTTTACTTCTTTGCTTTACTTTCCATCCTCTCTCATCTAATATGAATCTATATTAAATCAAACTCTAAATGTATTTAGGACTCATTTTTCCAATGATGGGAATGCAAAATTTTATTTTTATTTATTTATTATTTTATTACCTATATTTGAGTTATAAATTGATTACTTTTCTAAGGTAGCTTAATTGCATATCTGCTTCCTAAACTATGCACGATCTGTTTCTGCACTAGTGAGTTTATAGTGTAACACTGCATTCTGCCATATCACTCTCAGACCAATCTCTTCATAGACAGTGTATTTTCACAATGGCAAATGGTACTTCACAGTCCTCACTGCAAACTAGCCACACGGCATTTAGCTATGAAGTGTTCTTAGATTCTACAGCTGGAGAACTATCTATGCAGCTTCTGTAATTACTTACTTACATTTACTTCTTGTTACATTATGATTCAGAGTAAGCATCTTAAGCCAAATTAACATGGAAAGTATTGAAAATTGCAAAATAAACATTGAAAGGAAGCTGTGCAAAAGTAGAACATTTTGTAATGAATTGCAAAATATAATTTCCCATGTTAGGTGTACCTCATTGAAATGGAAAATGACTGTAGTTTGTATTTGGCTTTCATTTTATTAGTTCTAAGATTTTGCTTTATTCATAGTAAAAGCTTGATCTGATCTTAACTCTACATTGTCTGCTTTTGGTGTGATTACCTTGTTTAATTTAAAACTGAAATTTGCAGAAACAGATAATATTTTTAGAGAACCAGTAAAGACTAATAAATTAGCTGTGATGTTATAAATAAAATGATGAAGAGGATGCCCCAATACTTGCATCTATTAATATAAATTGACTTAATAAGTTGTTGAGGAGGGTCTGTTTTTAAATATGGTATCTTTATTCTTAAGCCTTTTTTACAGAGTTTTATGAACTGTAAAAAAATAACCAAAACACACAAAAAAAAAAACACCACAGAAAATTGAAACTTATCACAGATAACAGTAAGAAAACCAAGGCAAGAAAAAAAAAAAAGCTTAACTGAAAATTACTAATAGTAGTTAAACAATTGAACACTAAAAGGATTATTCTTTCCTCTGAAACTTAAGGGAAACATAGTAAGAATAAAAAGAGCTGTTTCACAGTATGAAATTTCAGAATAATTAATTAAAATGTCTGTTGCTACTCAAACAATTAAAAACCAACTTTATTACAATTTATATTAAAACATTTGACTTATGATTACTGAAGCAGTTCCTAAAGCAGCAGCAATGTTTTATTTCTCATAAGAAACTGCAAAAGGAGGGAGGAGCCGCTTTTGGTGTATATGGCTATTCCATTTGAAAACTGCTCCTACATACAGTGCAAAAATTATCTCATGAAAAATGATACATGTACCATGTTACGTAATATAAGTTCTGGGCAGTTAAATAGATGAGAAGTGTTCTGTATGTTTGACTTCACACACTATAAATATTTCCATTTATCTCAGTAAGATTACCATAACAAGGAGAACAAAGAATGTGTTGAAGTTTCCACAGTGGTATGGCTCCACAACACTATTCCTAATGCTTATCCAAATAGAAATGACAAAAGTAATTTTCCACAACAGCAGCAAAACTTATAAGCAAAGAAGAAGACATTCTGCCCACTTACTGGGACTATACAAACATTTCTGGGTTTGTATTTTTTTTTAACGAAAAATAGAAGGGCATAAAATCCTTTAGTTATCTCTTCTTTCCGTCCAAAGCATTTTGACTACTGGAGACAATATTTGGGTATGGCTGAGACAGCACTTTGTTGGGGGGGAGGGGCAGGGAGGGGAGAGCAGGGAAATAGATGGGAGGGAAAGTCAGAGAAGTGTCAAATATATAAAGACTAAGCCCAGCTTTGTTATTTCAAATAGCCTTGGTTTTCCTTGTGTCAACATAACTAAGAACCACCAGGACAGCCATAGCCCCATGAACTGATGGGAGATGTTAGCAGATATCTCCAAACAGTAGAACTCGATCAATTATTCTCATGTGCTCTAGAGATGCCTGAGCCTTCTTGAGGATTCCCTCTTCTATTAGCTTGAGGATGAAGTTCCAAGGGAAAATTTTGGTTCTGAGGAATTAAAAAGATCTATTCAGAATTCAGTCTACACTTGTTCACCTCCCTGGTGTAAATCTCTCCTATCTCAAGTTTGACTAGGGTGATGGCTCTCATATTTTTTAATTTGTTGCATTGCTCCTTACATACCCAGATTACCTGTGTCTTGCTGATTTCTCTCTTGTATGTAAATAAGGCCGTCCCTCCCAGCTCAAGTACCTACAGCCTACAACACTTTCTTCACTCATTTATTTTCCTATTCTTGAATATCTCCGTTTTCTCTCTGTACAGAAAAGATTGCATGGCCTCACACTCTCAGCACATCCAGTTGGTAGTGTTGCTTGTCTTCTACCCACACGTTCCAGACACTGGGTGATACAGCATTGCCACAAGTTAGCACCAAGTTATGGCAAACTATGTAGTGATGCTGTATATCAAGCTGTAATGAGAAATTTTTTTTCTCGAGACTTTAATAGCCTTTCTACCCCATGTTATGGAAGCGGGCAGTGTATTAATAAACCATCTTCACAAAAATATACATTTAAATATTGATTCTCTTATGAGGTACACTATGTTGAAACAATAGGCACATAGGTACAATCTATAAATAGTTCATCCCTCTGTTTTAGTTCTCCATGGAAAACACAATTATTCCAAACAGAAAATGCTGAAGAATAAGTGACTGCCTGAGCATCACATTACACATTGTATTTGCATGACACAGAATGCTTATTTGCATAGTTATTGCATAGTAGGCTTTTCAGCCCTGAACCACCCAGTCAAAATAGAAAAATAGGAAGTATTAGCCTGTTTGAAGACATAAAGAAACTGAGGGATCTGAATACATAAAAGAAAGACTGAGAGAACTAAGATCCCATTTGAAGGCAAATAGATACTACACATCTGAGTTGTATAAAATGAGAAGATGGATGTAACTTTCACAGTTCAATTATTATACTCTTGTTCTGAATACTCAATGACAGTTACAGTCATATTTTATAAGGGGGATCTGTAGCCAACTCTCCAAATAATTATTTGGAGAGCAATCTGATATTTACCTTTTGTCTTACTGTAGTAGCTAGGAGCACTGAATAAGTGCTGGCTTAAATAAATACATCTGA
The DNA here is from genome assembly GCA_013400055.1 of Nycticryphes semicollaris. NCBI lineage: Eukaryota > Metazoa > Chordata > Aves > Charadriiformes > Rostratulidae > Nycticryphes > Nycticryphes semicollaris. The sequence goes on from VXBJ01006319.1 coordinate 310,887, forward strand.
TATAAATCTTGACAATCTCAAGATTTGTCATGCAGGGAAAAATAAAAAAAGTATNTGAGGGAAGAAGACTAGCCTTTGGTTTGGAATATAAATTTGTGTAGTAAGACAGATATTTTACATGATGTGACTTCACTTTTTGTTTTGTGTTAAACATAACATGATGTAAATCATCTTTAGGTCTCATAATGTACATTCCATTTCCTGTAAAGGATAAAGAAAATAACCTAATTATGATTGTGGAAATATTCGGAAGGAAAATCTAGAGAG
>VXBJ01006319.1:337353-352664 GCA_013400055.1 Nycticryphes semicollaris
TTGGTAGTTCCCAGGGTCCTCCTTTCTACCCTTTTTTAAAAATGGGTATGATGTTTCCTTTCTTCAGTCTGCAGGGACTTCACCTGACTGCCATGACTTTTCAAATGTCATGGAAAGTGGTCTTGCAAGTGCCAAGTACAGAGGTGTCCTACTCCTTCTGGCCATGCTATTTCTGATACAAGCCAGGATGTTGTTGGCCTTCTTGGCGACCTGGGCACACTGCTGGCTCCTGTTAAACTGGCTGTCCACCAGCATCCCAAGGTTCTTTTTTGCTGGGCAGCTTTCCAGCCACTCTTCCCCAAGCCTGTAGCATTGCTCGGGGTTGTTGGAGACCGAAATGCAGGACCCAGCATATGGCTTTATTGAACCTCCTACAACTGGCCTTGGCCCATCAATCCAACTTACCAGATAGTTGCTGTGTGTAAGTTATGTAGGTACCTAGGCAGGGTACCTGCTAGATGTGTTTCTATATGAGTACCTGACCTCACAACAGATTTTTGGCTTGATTCATACTGCCATTTGACATTTTAAAATGTTTGTGGACAGTTACTCTCTCAGAACAGGTATTCCTGACAGCCACAGATCCTGTCCTTCCCAAGGAGTGAGAAGTTGGAGGGTTGCTTAATCTTGGGGCAGGGAGTAGTTGCGGTATTGGTGCTGGTATTAGGTATTAAACACAACTGAAATGTTAATTGCAACTTCAGTTTTCTGGTCAGTTGCCTTTAACAACTGTCTGGGTAGTAAAACTTGCTTATTCAACTGTCTTGGCTTTTTAGCCAGTGATAAACTGATGATCAGTCCCCACTGGATACTGAAAAACAGGACACAGGATAGCATAGTAAATGAATGAATGATGATCTCAATCTACAGTGTCACTGCACAGCCATAATAACCATGAGTGTTCAGAATTAGGGGCTGATGGTAGTGGTCAGAGATTGACTTTACTGCAGTGCAGGGCCTTCTGCCTTAAAGATGTGCTGTTCTGGGATGGTTTTTGATATCAGAGCTCTGTGATTCATGATTCTCTAGAGGGCTTGGTGAGGCTCATCCAGCTCCTGGACAATTGCCTGCTATTTACTGTTTATCCATGCGGGCAGCAGTGGCAGCCAAGGGAAGACTGAAGTGCATCAAGTGGGCCATGGAGCTCTGGGAGTGCAAGCAAAGGACATGGGAGCTCAGGAGGAGGCTTTCTCAATCCTACAGTTGAAGTGTAATAGTTTTGGTGGAAGGAAAGACTATTTGGTAGTTAGTAAATGGTTTTGTGGCTAGTGCTGCAGACAGAGTTTTGCCTGTTACTATTTCCCTCTTTGAGGAATGAGGACTGAGCGAGAGGTGTGGAACAGCCAATCAAGTACATCAAGAGCATCTTTGCCAAGGGTTTTGCCAACCTGGGAAAAAAGACACTGAAATAGGTACGATGAGTGGGTGCAGGCAGTAGTAGCAACTCGCAGTTAAGTGAGAACAATGAGGTTTGGGCTCTAAATACGGGCAGTGTTACAGGAATGAGAGTACTCTCATGAAGGATAAAAGAAGCCAAAAAAAAAACCCTGGTCTGAGTGCCTCTACAAATGTCTGTGCAGTCCAGATAACAGTGGAAGGCAGAAGACTTTGTGGAGAGCTGTGGGTACTGCTGGTGGAATTGAGATGTGGTGGGACTGCTCATGTGGCTGCTGTCCAGTGGTGGAGGGTTACAGGCAGTCTTGGAAAGAGGGGAAAAAACAGTCAGTCCTTTGTCTGAAGAGCAGCTCAGATACATGGGCTCTTCTAGCACTTAGGAAAATTAATAGTCACATCAGTTGCAGAGGAAACTTCTGACTGAGTTCCAGATCTAAGAGATGTGTACAGAAGATGGCAGTGAAGCCAAGACATAAAGGAGGAGCTTTACCAGTGAACAAAGGAATGGTGTTAGCAAAGCTAGAGCTCAGCTGAAGTTGATAAAGGATGTCCAGGGCAACAATATGGATTGGCACCAGTAATGTAGCAACTGAAGAATAAAAAATGGAGACTGTGGGCTTGCTGTTGAGTGGGGTGGATGATTTACTGACATCAGACAAACAAGGTTGTGGGGTGCCCAGTGCTTTTCTTGCCTCAGTCTTCACCGCAGGGTCTCCTAAGCTCTTTTTGCAGAAGGAGGGGTACAAGGAGGAGAAGAGCTGTTGGGAAGATCAGGTCTAGGATCTTTGGAGAAATCTCAACTGTTTCAGGTCTATGGGTTTACGGGTATTGAAAGAATTGTCCAGTCATCGTGAGGCCACTAATATTTTCGGCAGGTAAAGAACATCAGGGAAGTTCCTCATGATGGGAGAAAAGTGTGTTTTGCTGCTATTAAAAGTGAGTGCAGTAAGGATTGTCTGGGGAGTCTCACTGTAGTCCCTGAGTAAGTAGTGTGAGTCATCTTTGAAGTAATTTCTGTGCAAAATAAAAAGGTGATTGTAAGTAGTCAGTGTTAATTTACCAAGGATACATTGTAGTGGAAGAGACTGACTTTGGAATTACAGGTCTATGGATGAGAAGAGGTGATAGATATTATCTGCATTGAGTTGAACATTTCTCTTGTGGTTTCCCACAGAATCTCTGTAACAGCTTTGGGACATACGAAGGTTTAAGTAGGTGGACAAGTAGGTAGAAAACTGGTACGATTTTGGAACTTGAAGTTCAGTGGTTAAAACTTCATTATCTTACTGGAGTCTTGGTACAAGTGGAGGTGTTGGGGACTCTGTGCTATCTATTTTGTTTAGGATTTTCTCCAGTGGCCTATGTAAAGAGCAAAGCTGACCCTCATCAAGTTTGCAGACAGCAACTGAGGAGTGTAGCTGGTGTTCTCAAGGGCAGGGCTGCTATTCAGGGGGACTGGGATGGGTGAGAGGAAGGGGGTGCTTTGAGAGATTTTGAGGCAGGAGCAATATGCAGTCCTGGCCAGGCAGAAACCTGGCAGTGATGCCGGTGGGAGTGGGGCAAAAGGTCCTGGCTAACAGTGAGATAAGCAGGGCTGGAGATAAGGGAAGGTTTTGCCCCACAAGAACAGCTGGACAGTGGGCATGGGGTCCAGAGAGATGGTGCTGTCACCCTCCTTGGAGGGTTTCCCACCCACGCAGGATAAATGTTGAGCAACCTGGTCTGACAACATGGCTGAGCCTTCTTGGGTGGGGAGTCGGACTGGAGACTTCCTGAAGTTTCTGCTGGCCTGAATGACTCTGTCTACCCGTTTTGTTCATGAAACAGATTGACTGAATAGAGAACTGAGATGCATTAGGGTCCTTTAGTTTGAGTCTCATAGAAAGAAGAAACAAACTCAGCTGAGAAACTAAACCCTTGTTTTCATAGCATGGTTGAAAGATCTCTTTTGGGGATAGCTTTGATTTACTCTATCTGACCAAAAAAACTAGAATTGTATTGAAGAGACAGGCCGATGTAGGTAGAAGATAGCAGGACTAGATTTTGCTTTGTCATTGATGCTCTTTAAGAGGTCACTGGTGTGAAACATTCAGCCTGGAGGAAGCTCCGGGGAGACCTAATAGCAGCCTTCCATTATCTGAAAGAGGCCTACAGGAAGGCTGGGGAGAGCCTATTTACAAAGGCCTGTAGTGACAGGATGAGGAGCAATGGGTTTAAACTGAAGAAATGCAGATTTATATTGGCTATTAGGAATAAGTTCTTTACAATGAGGGTGGTGGAGCACTGGAACAGGTTGTCCAGGGAGGTGGTTAAAGTCCATGGAGATATTCAAGGGGAGGCTCGAGGAGGCCCTGGGCAGCCTGGTCTAGTTGGGGGTGTCCCTGCTGGCTGTGGGGGTGTCGGACTAGATGACTTTTGAAGGTCCCTTCTGGCCCAGATGATTCTATGATTCTATGTGCTGTAGCTTTCAATTTCACGTGATGTAAGCTTTATGTAGAGAAGCTGACAAATGCACGTGGGAGTATTTTAATGACCAGAAATGCCAGCACAGTGTGGAACTACTGGCACTTCTTATGAGTGCCTTTCAAGGTGAAATTCAGTCTAATGCACAGTTTAACAGTTGTAATACTGCTTTGACAAACTCTCCTTGGCCTGTCTTTCAGGCTGTAGGTATTTGGGACAGCAATTAGACAGCTAGGACTACTGGCCATTAATGTGTCAGCTGCCCTTTTAAGTGTACTTCACACTGAACACATACCATCAGTTAATGGTTTTTCCTTAGGCTTTTTCATTAATAGTAGTAGAGTCAAATTTTTACTGATTCTGGGGGGCTGCGTGGTATTGTTCTTTTGGAAGGAAAGATTGTAGTTGTCTCTTCCTCTTGACTTAAAAGAAGAAATGGTCATCTGTCTGAACTTTTCCTGGTGGGGACCAGCCTAGAGACAGATAGGCTTTTATTTTTAAGAGCGTCTTCAGAACCCCCTTCGAGATAAAGCATGCATTTCTGTGTGAACCGCTCTTGGGAGCAGCAGCTCTCAGAAGGCATTCTTAGAAAACCCTGAGGGTGGTTCTGAGCCAAGTGGAGATCCTTTGACAGCTGGTATGGTCTGTGCCAGAATGTTAGTGATGCTCTCTATAGGTAAAAGGTGAGCTATAATCAGAGAGCTACTGTCCAACACTGACCCAGTCTTTCTGTGCCAAGTAGAAGATACTCAAGATTTGTTACTTGTGTATCAGTTTGTGTGAAGCCTGGCTTTTTTCTGAGAATATTAATACTGGTTCAGATTGGAAAGGGGGTTTTTGGCACCCTTCTAGGAGAACGTGTCTGAGCATTGACCAGTTTTAGGCTTGTTTCTCAGGCAGGTCATGTAGTGTCTTACAGGTTGGAGTACCTTGGTGTTAGAACAGTCTTTGATGCAGTAAAAGAGGAAATGTGGCTTGAGAGGAAATGAAAAATGGGAAGATGTGCCCAATGAGTAAGAAGACTGAAGGTGGTTGTAGTTACGAGCCTAAGCCTGTTTGTGCAGTAACATAATGGAAGTCTGGTTTATTTTATGGTGTATTAGACTTTGGTATCCCTGTTCTTCCAGAGGTAAGTTTTGCTTCTTTTCCACCTTCCTGATGAGTTTAAGTGACTGTGACATTGTATAGTTAAATGGTAATTTAAACAAGGGAGGCAAAGGAGTAGTTACTCTTCAGTGCTTTTATGCAACAGAGAGACTTCTGTATAGTAAATAAAAAATGTAAAAGCTTTGTCTGTAACCACTTTTGACAATGGTTCTGGCATGTACTTCTGCTTCTAGTTGTGATTTGGTAATCTTGCAGAAGAGGCAGGCGTCAGCAGGATGCCTCTTCTGCAGTCAACGGTATGTGACCAGCTGGTCATAACTTGCTCGTATCAGCAGTACCTTATTTGCTGTCCACTGTTCTGTGTTGATCTCGGGAGGATTAGCGTGCAGTGACCAGTGAAGAACTCTCCTGAGCATGAAAGTCAATGGTGACATGGGGGGGAGGAATTGTAAGTAGTTCAGGTATTGCTTCTGCCTTAGATATTTCAACAATAGCTACCTGACCTTGTTCTGTGCTTAATTCACTTTGCTGCAAAAAATACTTAACTTGTACTATGATGTGGACAGTTTTCTTAGAACTTGGAGGCAGAAAGGAACAGGATACAAGTTTAAGCAGCCTTTTTCAATGTCTTCGGTGGGACAAACAGTAGTGGTCACAAAAAGCATGTAATTATCTGGAGGATTATGGAGAATTGGAAAACATGAGTGTTTTAGAATGAATACCTGATGTTAAGCTGCACCTTCTTTGCCTTGATGGTGATGTGTTCTTTACTGCCCGTAGTCCTTCAAGTATAATGCATGTCATGTGAGTGGACTCTAAAGACAGTTAAAAGTGAGGATCCTGAAATGCACTTCTAGCGTATTCCACCTTGAGGCTGTTTGTTCTGTTTAGCAGTTCAGATTGTCTATGTAGATCAAAATGAAAATGAATGCTGTCTTCTGCAGTCATGTTACCTCTCCAAACCCAAAAGATGGTTCTTAAAAGTTGAACAAGAAATTGCTGTTCTTAAATGGGAGGAGTCAAGTAGACCTAAAACTGCTGATGTGGGACTGCTAATAACTAGCAGTTGCGGTGTGGAAATGTGGCTCTTTCTGTCCTCAGCTTCATAAAACTAGACCATTAATCAAAGTTAATGTTTCAATCTAATAAAATAGAAATAGTAATAGTCTTGTTCTTGTTGTCTTCCTGCTTCCCACTTCTCTCAGGAGAAGCCTGTTGCTCACGATTTAATCCTGAGAATAGTTTTGATGCATCAGAACTGAGTGAGGCAGATAGTGGGCTAGCAAAGGTCCAGGCATGCAACTGAAATGTGGGAGTGATGACATGGGGAAACTTGCTCTATCCAGCTGACTGAATCCTGCTATGTGAATAAGTGCAAAGGAAACTTGAGAAGCCTGGAAATAGGTTGATACCTCCAGAAAACCTCCAGAGCTGTAGTAGACAGATTAAATGCTTGGATGTCTTTTTATTTTTTTAAAATCCTTTTTCTGTGACTACGGTGTTCATAGGTTGTTCTGACACAACAGCTGCTCTCTAGTATCTAGGCAAGACCTTCAAACTCATCCTTTTCAAGTGATGTCAAGAAGCAAACATAAAGGAATGCTTGATCACGGTCTTCTAAAGAAGCCTGCCTGAATTTCCATACATCTGAATTGTAGCGACCTTTCAATTTAATAATAGAAAATAACCTCTCCTCAGGGTCAGGTTCTGGAGTGAACCGGAGTGATGTTGTCAGTTTATTAAGGAGACTGGTGTTGGCAGTACTCTTAATGGTGATCAGCTGGCAATCTCTGTGGCTTCTCTAAAAGCACACTTCACAACAGTTATCTGCAGTATATATTTTCCTTGAACTACTTTGCTATTCCTTGATTAGGAAGTGCTTATGACTTATTGTGCTGTGTGGGTGTAGCTGGAGCACGGCTTCTTGCTGGCTAATCAACATTTTTCCTGCTTTTTTTTTTTTTGCATTATGAAACCAGTCTTGCTCAAGCTAAATGTAGCCACCCTTAAAACCTGCAGCAGTGCCGCTGTGTATCAGTAATTGGATGATAGAGGAATACAGACCTGTACTTGTTTTCTTTTGTCCTCCTTCCACCCCACAAATACAGGGAAAGGATTGTGTGAACATAGTGTAAGTGACCTGGAATTTATGTATTTCCATACCCTTTTGTGAGAAGCAGGTGTAATAGTCTATGAAGTTGTCTGCCTTACCTATAATAGTCTGATTTCAAGCAGGTGAATGGAATCTGTGAGGACTTGAAGTAGCCACGTTTGTTGTGGGACGTCTTGCCAAGGAGCAAACAATTGATACTGCAGTTGTGTACTTTTAGTTCAGTAGCAATAAGCTACTGTTGTTTCCATGAAGGTATTAGCTTTTCTCCTTTTTTGTGTATATCTTATGCTAAATTTATGTAAGATAAGTCAAGAAATGAAATACGCAGCTGTGCTGGAGTTCTCACCTGTGTGTTGTTTCATGTGGAATTCTTGGAAGTAGAAGTGGCCACTTGTGAATAACTGTGTTGCATTCTGGGACATGCTCTTTCTGATGCAAATCTTCTCCCTCAGCATGAGCCAATAAGCTGGCAAGACTAAAAAAGACAGGACCACTGATTATACATCACCTGGATAGTTCATCAGTTCAGTGCTTCTGCTCTGTTTTTCATGCCTTCTTGTGTGTAATGTGTATGGCAAGTGAAACCCCTATTTTATGTGGAAAAAAGAGTGTATTGAATAACTGAGTTAAAAATAGTGTTTGTTTTGATCAACTTCAGTTGATGGTTTCTGGTTACAGTTCTGTTAAATAGGCAGACTCTTGTGTTTTGGGGCAGGTACTTAGGAAAGTCAGGTCAACTGTAGATGTTAAGCTAGAAGTAATTGGAAGATGGGTAAGTTGAGTGTTATCACTGAATGGTTGTCTAGTCATTTCTCTTTCAGCTTTTTGTAATGTCTTGAAATTTCTTGTGGCATTCATCAGGATGGAGGGTGATGTGTGGGATGCAAAACCACTGTCAAAAGCTAACTAAAAGGCTTGGTAGTTAGTGCTGCAAAGGTTGTTGCAACAGAAGATCACAGGTGTAGTCAATCTAACAAATGTACCAGACAAGAGAAGATTCAACAGATGAGTATGGATGTGTGTGTGGAATTATTTCTGTATAATACAACTGTAAAACAGGGTGCTTTCAAGAGATGTTGGTGGAGAGTCGTGCTTGGTGAAGAACTCCATAGGTAAGATTCAATGGGTGGAGGGGGAAAAATCCCAGAAAGCCAGACCAGTAATGATGAACTTGCACAATGGATCAAGTAACAGTTGCTGTTCAAAGGCAATTTCCTTATGCTTCAATTCATTCCTTCTACTGCATACTTTAGCTTTTTCAGTCCATTTTAAAACCATCAAAGGTAAATTAAGGAGTGAGTTATATCAATGACTGAAATAATACAGAATTGCAGAAGCTGGCAGACACTTAGGGAGATTTTCTGTTTCAACAGAAACAGAAAAGTTTAACAGGGTCAGACTGAACCAGGCTGCTCGGGACAATACTCTGTTGTGTTTTGGATGTCGCCTGCTCTGCTCAGAGAGAGTCTGTGTCCTCTGTGGATGAGTGAGCTGTTCAGTGCTTGTCCATGTTCGCTGAGGGAATAGCTTTTTGTATGTTTAAACATGGTATGTTGTCATGACACTGCATACCTCTGAAAAGAATCTGTCTCAGTCTTCTTTTCTCCCCTCCAACTGGTATTTGTACTGGTCTTAGCCTATGCCTTCTTCACCTTGATCTTTACTGGTATCTCAGCCTCTTCCATGGTCATTGTGAGGAGGTTCCCTGCCATGTTTGGCAGCAGGCCCATGTTTTCTATAGTCTTCCTCCTGCCTTTCTTTTCCAAATGTCTTTAGTTGACCTAAGTCTCTAGCAGTACTGGTAAATTTTAAAGTACACATTGTGTAATCAGCCAGCTTGCTAGCTCTTTAAAAAAATGCTTAGAATGCTTTTTCCTCCCTCTATATTAAGATGTAAGTGCTTGATTTTTAAGAGCTTGTTTTCACTGGCTGTTTTTAGTTCAGTTTTTTACACTTGTTACCACCATCAACAAAAAGAGCTATGAAGTAAAGATCAGCAAATTAATTTTTTCTGACTTACTGAGAAGCTACCATGCTTTCCATCTTATCTAAGAGCAGTTAATATCCTTGTTTCTAAGGATGCAACTTAGGCAGTAGTCCATCCTGTGTTTATACCATGAATATTTGCTCTTTTTTTTTGTTTCCTCTGCAGTCTGTTAGGCTATAGGTGGAGAATTGCTGTGGGATATAGTGTATAATTGAGTGTTCTTTTTGAAATTATGAGCATTTCTGTAATCTACTTTCCCTACTGTGCGTTGCATGAGAAGGAAGCAATAGTTACTGGATCTCTGGGTGTGCAATGCTTGTTTTAAGGACTTGCCTAAAATATTGTGTCTGGTAGGAGGATGAAGGACCTTGACTACAGAATGCTAGTAACAATGAAGTATGTCTAGAGTTCACTTTTCATCTCTAATCTTTAGGGGAGGAACCTTGAACTCTCTAAGCAATAGTTTACGTTGTTGTTGGGGGGGGAAAGTCAACTCTAATATTGTAGAAAAGGAGTAAAGTGCATTATTTATCAGTAGCATCTAATAAACCCATGAAAACTGAATACAACTGATGGCTGAGTAAATGTGTGCTAAGTTTGTTACCTTTGAGTCTGTAGAAGAAGCTATTGCTAAATCTCAAATAAAACCTTTACCACAGCTGTCCCCGCATTCTTTCTGCCACCTTTTGGGTTTTGCCGGTAGGAAGTTTTTCATCTGCATAGCAGATGAAACTTGCTAGGAAAACTCTTGTTTCCTCTATGTTTGGGCTTTACTGCTAACATGTAATCCTAAGAGTTCTGGTATGTATGCAGGACTACTTGGATTCTAGTGGAATTGTAGCAGGCAATTCTTATTTAGAAGGATGGCAGTTTTGTGTTTTAGTTGACAGCAAATGGAAAAATCCTCTTTTGTACTGTTCCTTGGAAAATTTTATTTGCATGCTGGCATCTACCTTTTCTGGTGTTTGCTCTTCTTTTTCCTTGTGTTTTGTATCAAGGGTGCTACACGATGGCTTTGTCTGAACTGATGTACTGACAAAAATCAAAGATAATGGTAATAATTTTCTTGTTACAGAAATAGCTAAATAACTTACTTTTTCTGAACCAGTTTTCTAGCATCACTCTCCTATTTCTGACACTTGAGCATTTCATCATCTTAATTTGTATGATTTCTAAATACAGGACAAAAATACTAATGATGGAGCTGGAAATAAACTGTTTAGTCTTTGAGGGCAGCAAGAAGGTTTTGTAGTAGTTCTCAATGTTATTTCTGTAACAGGGTGCTATTTTGACAAGTTTAGCCATTGACAAGATTTGTGGGAGAAGATGTTCTAGAGCATACCAAAGGCATGATGGTTAGAAGTATCTCTAGGAAAACTTTATAGAAAATGCCATAGATCCTGGTTTTGTGTGAGAGAAGAATGCCGAGAGTTAAAAAGCCCCCTTTTGATTATCTTTGTATTGGACTGAAACTTGGGACTGCTTTGAGCAAGACTGCAGTACCTTGGACAAAAGCTCCTGTGTTGTCTCAGTGGCACATGCAGGGACTCTCTGCTTTGACAGGTTTTGACTCAAAATTTATTCTTTTGAGTAAAAGAAATGGCAGATGTCTGGCACCTGTTTACGTCATAGAAGATGCTGATGGAAAGATAAAAGTCAGGCAGTAAGGTAGACTTTCTCAATAAATCTACTAGACCTATAACTTTAGAGCAGTTACTGCAGTTGGCTTGTTCAGTAAGTTCCCTGGCTGATCAGAAAAACAGGCCTAGTGAGCACATCCAGGCTCGCATGGCTCTCTTCTCTTAAGTCTTAAACTCACAGGAGAACTGGCCATCTGTTTTAGGTTGTGTATAACTGTCAGTGTTTAAATAACTTCATTCTGTGCCAAAACTTTGTGTCCTGTGTACCAGTTGAGCTGAGCTGGTGCAGAGAACAGAAAATAGAATTAAAAGCACTTTGGCAATCTGTACAAAAATGAAGTGTGTTATGAGCTCAAGAAAAAGTTACTATTTTGTGCCTCATGCCCATTAACACTTCCAATAAGCTTGAATCATTCATTATGTGAGATTTCCTGGTTGTGAGACAGTGTTACCCTTGTATGACAGATTGTGCTGAGGAGGAAGGTAAGGGTTTAACTCACTGCGTTAATGGATTGAAAGAAATTCAGTATAAACAAATTTGAATGGCAGTGAAATACTTGATGCACGAAAATACTCAGAAAACTGATTTAATAAAATGGATTGGATAGGGTGGTAAATAGAAGTTGAGAAGTTGATGTAGCATATTGACACAACCTGGCACAGTTTCCTTTTTTCTTTTTTTGAGGCCAAGTTTCTCTTCAGAAGCCAGGTGGTGTGGTGCACAGTGTTCTGGGTAAGTATCTAGTGTGTCAAAACTTGATATTGAATGCACACAATTTCTGAAGACAAGCAGGTAGTCTGGAAATACTTGTTCTAAAAGCTAGACTAAAGATGGGGTGGACTTCCTTATTCTTGAACTCCAGTTGTCTCCTGATAAAAGCAACTGTTCTTTAACTGAGGTCTTTTTCCACAGAGAGTATAAAGGGAAACTTAGAAGTCTCTTACCTGACAATTTCTGCTAGAACATGGTGAGATTGTTCGTACTGATATATGAAAGATTAAAGAAAAATCGCTTGAAAAAACAGCTTATCTGTTGCAGCATTTATTGTGCTACAGGTTTATTGGAGCAATGCCAGCAAGCTGCTCTCTGAAATTAACAGCAAGTTTTTCAGACAGTGTCCACTTCTAGCAAATAAGACCTGATACTTATAGTGAATACCAAGGAGTGGTATGCAAAGAGGCTCCTCCTTATACACATTGCTTTAACAACCAAAGTCAACTAATTTTATTTGCACTGTTGGAGGGTTGAAATAGGAAAGCATAAAGGGGTCACACCTGTGGGGAGGAGCAGACAAGACAGGTTACCCAAAACTGACCCAACGGGGTATTCCATCTCATCTGCCCCGTTGCTCAGTATAAAAGCTGAGGGATCAAAGGGGTAAACCTCTTCCTTCAAAGGCTGATATCTGAGGATGACTCTGCTTTTGATTCTGGTCTGCTGCACGTTCCTGAATCCAGTTCCTATGTTACTGAGTCCAGTCTGGGACTTTCCCTGTGCTTGGTGGTGATGTGATCATTATCCTGGGAGCTCAATATGGTTTTGCATTTCTTATTATGATATTTTATTTTTTATATTAATATTTCATTACAGTAGTTCAGTTTCTTATCAACTCCTAAGTCTCTTTCTCATTTGTCTCTCACTTGGGAGAGAAGTTACAGAGCATCTGTTGTTTAAGTGGCTGGCCCAACCCAAACCACAACACTTTTGATGCCTACATATGGCTACTGCTTATCACTGTCAAATTTGGGATTTAACTGTTTTTATGCAAACACTAGTTTAGATTTCTGAAACTTCAGGTGTAAAGACAGTTGTCTTTTGAGTGTGTTTAGAGTTGCAGGGATTGTTGATATTAAAAAGCAGAAAAAATAACTTGCAAGGTTGTTAGGTGTTTTAGCTGATAGTGCTCTGGCTAATTAACTACAGGGTTATAGGGTTTTTTTCTGTCTTTATGTACCTTCTTGTGTATACATACTGCTTGTAAAGATGGGAGGGGTCATTACCAAGCTCTGAGAATTAGTGCAGTGACCAGGTACAGGTGGATCTCTTCTGTGGCATTAGTGAAACTGCTTTCACAGCATACCAGAAGTGGGAGAAATTAGATTTTTGGATTAATGTCTTGCCAAATTATAATATAACTTCTCAAGTCATGTTGTCTAGGGTTTGCATGATTAACAGCTGAACTCCAATACATTTGTAGTTCTGCTCATCTTTTAAGGAAACCCTTTACAAATACACCTTAGGTACTGCTGTTTTCTTGATTCAGTTCTGGATTTTTTTGTTCCTTGTCAAGCCACTGAAATGGGAAAGCTGTGTCCTGACAGAGGAAGTCTTCAAATGACTTTTGCTCAACAGTGGAAAGTTGGAAACTTACTTGTCACATAGAAACAGTCTCCTTCAGTTAATAATGCTTCAAAACTTGACCAAAACACTCTGATCGTGAACTTCTTGGAGTCCTAGTGGAGGGTTGAGTCTGTCACATCTGACATCACTTCCTTGTAGATTTTGCTGAAATACTAAGTAGTCAGCGGTGTCTTATATGGGTAAGGTTTCATACCCATTGATACAATACCAGCTTTTTTTTCCTCTTGTTCAAATTCCTGAGGTAAGTTCCTGTGTTTAGTTATTAGGAGAGAAAAAACCAAAACCCTTTCTATTTAACGAAGCCTCTGCCTGACTTATGCTATGGTTCTTATGGTCTCCTGAGTTTAGGAGAGACATGGACATACTGGAGAGAGCCTAGTGAAGGGACTGGAGCATCTCTCCTGTGAGGCAGGGCTGAGAGCTGGGACTGTCTAGTTTACAGAAAAGAAGGCTCGGGGGATCTCATTAATACATATAAATATATTTATGTATGTGTATATATAAATACATAGATATAAAATATGTGATGGATAAATAGAGGTGCACAGGCGATGACCCAGGCTCTTTCCAATGGTGCCTAGTGACAGGAACAGAGGCAATGGGCACAGACTGAAATGCAGGAAGCTCCATCTGAACATCGGGAAACACTCTTTATTGTGAAAGTGACTGCGCATTGGCACAGGTTGCTAAGGGAGATGGAGTGTTCCACCTTGGAGATGCTCAAAAGGTGGCTGGATGTAGTCCTGGGCAGTGGCTTCTCGGGTGGCTCTGAGCAGTGCAGTTTGATAAGATGATTTCCAACCTGAAACACTCTGACTGTGTGATTTAGTTGGTCAGTAATACTAAAAACAGTGTATGTGGTAAGTCACTGAGCTGAATTTCAACTTTGGAAAACAGATGTTAACTGCTGGAGCAGCTGTGGAAATTGAAACATGGCAGGGTCTGCAAAATCAAGCTTGCAGGTGAAAGGTCTCTTGTCTGTGTTCTGTGTATAGATTCTGAAATATTGTCTAGTAATTAAAATACAGTTAAGTTGGGGTTTGGGGTTTTTTGATGTTTTTATAATGTTGAATTCTGCTTTCCGTTGATTGACTCTACATTTGATAGATAATCAGGATTAAGCACTAATGTCCCTTACTAGGACTTCAGTTTTTTTTTTCACTTAGTACGTCAATTTTGTCTTGTTACTAAGTTTAGAAAGCCCCCAAAGCCCTCTAGCTTGGGAAAGTATGGGTTTCCAGACAGTGTGGAAGCATACTTCTGTAGGAGCAGTGATTTGACTGACTGTTCAGTACTGCTAACAGTCTTGGGATGGGTAGCATATATGTAAAAGCCGCTTCCTAAAAGCTGTTGAAGCACTTCTTGACTATAGCAAGCCATAAGGGTTGGTAACTGGTAAACAGAACATACAACTACGCAAGGCTTGGAAATAAAGATTGTGGGAAATTAAAAGTGCTTGTAGCACCTGAGAGCTCACCTGATGACAACTTTGTTAATTTCTTACTGTCATCACTTACCTCGTACTGATAGGGTTTAACATTGTCTTGGGATATCCTTCTCTTCTTGAAGCTGCTTCTTGTAAATGTTAATAGTAAAAGCTAAGCTGTTAAGCCTTCAGTTAATTATTTTTTTTTAAAGCTTTCAGAAGCATCTGCTTTTAGTTAGAACAACTTGACTAATACTCTTGTTTTGCTGTCTTGTTTAGCACCAGTGTTTTTTTGGGGACACAGCTTTGTGGGATGAAGGAGTTTGTTCCATGGAGGTCAAAGACCATTTCCCTCTATACCATACTCACAAGATCTCATGGTTACGTGCTGTTGAATAACTGAATCACAAACACTGTGGTGGAAACAAGAAGGAACAAACAGTCCCAGGAGCAGATTGCTCCCTAAGGTGAACAGAATTTACTAGGTCATCTTGCACTGGTGCAGTTTATTGTGGGTCAGGTAATCCAATTGTGATAGGCTTACAAAAGAGTTGATGCCACTTTTCTCCACTTGCTTGTCAAGTGGGCTCTCTGAGCCAGCTGAATCACATCTACCACTTACTCCTTTCTGAAGTCTGTTGAAAGATTCCTGCTGCTTCTTTTCTGCCACCTGTCTCAGTAAATGCAAAAATCCACCCCCAGAGTCATACCTCTTAGTGCTTCAGAGAAGGCTATTGCTAATAATGTTAGGCTGTGTAGCTAATCCACTTACTGTAGTGGATTCTGTAGAGAAATATAACAATCTGTACTTTGCATAA
>VXBJ01006319.1:354824-411181 GCA_013400055.1 Nycticryphes semicollaris
ACAGTAGTGTGAAGACACCCATGTGATTTCTCTAACCTCTGATACTTAACAGTCTAAAAATAGTTACCATATGGGGTATCTTTGTGAGGATAGTGTCTGCTACTTGAGAACCTTTCTGTGTTTAAGCACTTTCTGTGCCTAAATGTTTTTAGCTGTTTCTTCAACTAGAAGTCATCATACGGCTTTGAATGGGAGCTGCTGTCATTGTCCACAGATTCAGGAGGAAAGGGAATTATTTCCTCTGAATCTAGTAGGGGTAGATATGGCAGTGTTCTGTGTTTGATTTTTTTTTTTTTTTTTTTGGGTCTGGTTTAGATCTCAGTTAAAAATTTTAAAAACTTATCATAGACCAGTGAGAAATGCAACAAATTTTAATCTTAACACCTGACTCATAATAGGCTTAGAACAGATACAGATGTTTAACCTTCTAGCAACCTACATGTATCACATCTCAACCTCCATTGAAAGGATTTGAGAGACCCTACTGAATAGCTGCTCTTGCTGCTGTAGGGTGTTCGCAAACTGCTGAGAAGTAACAAAACACTTGATACTTGTCCTGTGCTGAGTCCAGTTTTCCAGTGAGCTGTTGTATACAAACAGCATAATCCTTACAGAGCAGTTACATGTCCTTTCAAGATGCACAGTAAAGAAAGTACAATCTAAACTTGCACACAGTTGTGGCACAGGTTATGTATGGAATATAACATCTGGTATTTTTCTGCTGGTGGTTTGTGGTACATTTGTGGGAGATAAGTTACCTTGTAGTCTCCTTCATTGTAAATTGGAAATAATTACTGTACTAGAAGCTCTTTTTAATCATCAGTCAAATGATGCTTGATGGCAGGTTCTCAGTGTCAGGATGCTGCCCTTCATGTTTTACTTGTGTGATATCCTGATTTCAGCCTCCTTTTGTCTCTGTCACTTATGATGGCATGGACTTTCTCTGAAGTGACTTGCAGGTTTGTGTCTTTAACTCAGTGGTTGTAATTTTTCCAGTCTTCCCATGCACTGGCTTTTTAAAAGGCTCTGCAACATCAGGCTTCAGGACTCTGGTATGGCTAACTGAACTTCTGCAGTCATGAGTCTCATACCACTGTTCTTCTAATCAGTTGTTTTCTATAAACTGAGTTTACTGCAGATGCAGCCACTACTAGCCTTGGACAACTAGTCATGATGTGCTTTCCATACCTAGAGTAAAAATGTTGTAAAGCTTTTGCATTAGCCATTACTCGTAGCCGTATGGGTAATGATAGATATACATTTGTCAGTTGAGGCACTGTCTTACAGAAGTGACTTGCAGGTATATTCTATTGACCATGTATTTTGGACAGTATTTGTGCAGGACTTGCAGTAATAAATGTTTAAATTCCTTTTTTTCTTACTGCTGTTGCTAGGAAGCATACTTTAATCAATATTTCTACTACTTTCCCCAAAAACTTTTACAAAGCAACAAACTTCTGATGGTTAAAAGCTGAGAATTTACTGAAAGGTCCATTTAATGTAGCATTGTGTAACATGCCTGCAGGGCGTAATGAATCCTTTTTGACTTCCTAGTTGGTTTAAAAATAACCTAACAAGCCTATATTCTTGTTCTTTTATGTTGTACCTATATAACAGGACAGTGATACACAGTTTTGATCTTTGAGGCAGAGGTGTGTGAGTCATTGATAACAGGACTTCAGGATTTAGCGGTGCTGATCTGCATATTAGGAAATAGGTAGAAGATAATTCCAATACATTTTGATGACTTCTGTATCAGGAGAGGAAGTAGAATGATGACACTACTTATAGGAGAATGTAATGTCTTTGAGTAGTTACCTGCAGTGTGAAAAGGGAAAAATCTTTGATTTCTGGCTGTGAGGCAATGTAGCACTTTGTATGACTGGCTCCCTTCAAACTTTGGCTATTGTGACTGAGTTAATTTCCAGAAGTGGGTGATTTTCTTATGCCTATGTGTACTTACTTAGGTTGTGCTGACACCTAATGAAAGACAGTTTTTCAAACTCAGAGCTGCTACTATTACAGTTTGTTGAAGAATCTATTCCAGTGTAAACTGGATGTCACTTTTCCGAAAATGAGAGCTAGAGAAGTTCAACTCCTATAAACTACTTAAGCAGTGTAACTTCTACCTCTTTAAATGTGTGGGTCTTCTCTCTATATTTAGTGTGAATGTATGGCCATATAGGACAGCTAGAATCCACAAAACCTGCCACCAGCAAGCACTTTGATACTGACGAGTAGTTTGTTCACACTACTCTATAGCACTGATGCCTTTTGACCTGTTGCCAGCGTGTTTCAAGCACTTCTTTTTGTCATGTTTTTTTTTTTTTTTTTCCCCTCTGCTGTAGTAAAAAACATTCTTTAGTTGATAAACTGCATGTATGTTTATTCTGTACTCCATCAGATTCAGTAATCACTATTACCTTTTGGCAAGATAGAAGTGCCAGGAGGGAAGATGCATAGTGTTTCTGAACAGCCTTTATTAGTTTTGCTTCAGAAGACATCCCCTTGCTCCCCAGACATAATATTCACCTTGTGAAAGACGACTTGCTGCAGTTTTGGAATTAATTCTTTATGAAATAAAGACAAAATTTCCAAACTCTGATTCCTCCCTCCATGTCAGAGGGATGTCACAGCATGCTATTGACTGATAGTTGAGGTATTCTTCAGCACTTGAGCCTTTGGGTGCCATGGCAAATAACATGATTTGTCAGGTTGGCTATAACGGGTGCTGGAGATAAGCGAGGTTTTAACTTCCTGATCTCAAACTTGAATGCTGGGTGAAAGCAGCTGCCCTTCTCCCACACCTCAGATGATGCATTGTTGTAGTGAAATGGTAATAAAAATATGCCGGTTAGTCTATATAGGAAGCAAGGGTATCTCAAGTGAGATATCATCAGCATCATATTTCCTACCTATTCATATTCTCAAAGTAAATTTTTTGTTGCTGCTGTATGTCTGATCTGTCCAGGTTCTTTTTTTATCCTGTAGTGTGTGTTACAGGGAGGTTTTTGGAGTGTAAGGAACTTTCTAGTGCTTAATATGCATTGATGTAGGACAAGAAATTAAGTTTATTCAGAGCTATGTGCTTTTGGGGTGCCTTTGTTCTTGCTATTACGCTGTCTTGAGACTTTGCACCAACTTTGTCTGTAAACAATTCTCTTGATTTTCCTTTGTTAAAGTTTGAAGTTGTGCAAAAGAGAATAAAATAAATTGGGAAAGATAGGATTGTGAGTATTCATGAGCTCTGCTGCAGTGGTTTAGTGACAACTGGTTTCTGTTGCTATTGAATTAGGCGTATAATTAGTCCTACAATGAAATGGGTTATTACTTCAGTTTTTTGATGCAATGATAAATCTCCAAATACAGTGAAGTTAGCTTTTCAAAACTAGTTTGAAAGAAAATTACCTAATGTAAAATTTCCTGTTATAAGGTTTAGATTTCAGTAATATATACAATGTTTAGTGGGTTGGATGTTGATAATAGAAGCGTTTACTGCATAAATATATCAAGTTGAAGTTTCAATAGGTTTGGGTATAACACCTGGCATAGGATAGTATGTGAAATAATGTCATAAGAATCAAATGAAAATATATAGGGTAGCAATTGTATCAGGAACAAGGGTATCTTCAGTCAATTTAGTGATAGTTTATCAGAAATTAGAGCACTGGAAAACATGAGGTGGGAGACAAATTGAATGTGGCTTTCCGTGAACAGAAGGTTACGAGAAAGAGCTAGAGTGTGTGAAAGCCAAGGGGCTCCAAAGCCCTCATATCTTCTGAACAGAATGATAGGAAAATACGATCAGTAGCACTAACTATGATATATCTAATTATTAGATATTTGATAGAGGGTTTCTGACATCTTGACTGCTGTGTTTGTGTTCTTCGATTTGTTTTTGTGGAGGGATTCCTGTTCACGCAGGTCAAAAACCTTAAGACGTGGGTAAGATTTTTTTGTGCTGACTGAAATCAAGAGCAAGATTATTTTAAAAAAAGAAAACTTAAGTATCCATCTCTGCATTTTTAGTTGGATTATACAAAAAAAAATTTCTGCACGTATGTCATCTCAGTAGAGCATATGGATCTGTCGTGTCTGTATTGAATTATTCATTACTCACGGTATAGCAGGACTAAGAAATGAAGTTCTCTTCATCTGCTACTGGAAGTCTGTGCTGTATTCATGGAACCGCAGTGACTTTCTACCCCTGGTGGGGCAGGCAGAGTGTAGTCATGGCTGTCTTTGAGCTTGTCTTTTTTTTGTTGGGTTCTTTTTGTTGTTGTCAGGAGTTTTTTAGGGGTTTTTTTGAGAATACATGATTATTAACTTGAGATCATTAAGAATGCAACTTAGACTGGAATAGTCCTTATCAGTAATAGGTATTAAGAGTAAACCGGCTCTGGTCTTATTTTTTGATATTATGAATTGTCAGACACAGACGAGACTTGTTGATGTTTTTAGTCTTCCTGGATGAGCTTAATTTTTAAGATGTGATCTAATGGGAGCCTTGTAAGGCTATGAGTGAAGCCTGAGCTTCACTTGACTGAAAGGGCAGAAAAAATACCTAAGTGGAAGTGTTTTCATTTGAACAGTGTTCCTTGTGCTCTTCAAAGCCCACATACCCAACTAGAAAAAAAGTTGTGCAGCTCAAGTCAGTTGGTGCCACAAATCCCTAGTTTTATTGCCTTACCTGCTACTTTGAGGCCTTTCATCTATGAGGGATGGCATGTATTTAGTGTTTGTACAATGCTTAACATCTGCCAGATGTGCCCCAATGCCATGGAAGTAATTTTAGACATGTCCTGGGTTGTTCATGTAGTTTGCTGTCATACCTACTGCAATATTGAGTTCATGGCAGTGCCTTTTGCCCTATTCTTGCTAGTTAAATTCTTGTCTTACTGGAGATCTCTGCTTCCCCAGGTTTAATGGAAGGTTTATTTTTTTGCTTTGCAAAAATGACTTGATTCTATGTGTATGTAATGGTGTATATTTCAGTGTGGTTTGAATACTTTTTTCATGTTGCACATAAGCTTCGATTGATGTCAGTTTTAGAACTAATAGAAGGATGCTGTCTCCAGCTTGTGACCTGGTGTGTGTCTGGCCACTAGCGATCTGGGCTAGTGGAGGCACGTCAGTGTGCAGGCTTTGTGTTGCTGTCCCAGTCTGACACCACTTTGAAAGACTTGTAGAGGAGAGGATGGAGGAAAAGAGAGGTGTGGAGGCTGCTGGGTTCTGACTTTGAGCAGCTTGCTTTTTTTCCTGTTTTCATATGGAATTGAGGATGTCAGTTGCTTAGCGAACTAGCTCTGTACATGAGGGCTTAAGGGGTAGGGATATTCAGTTATTCAACTTTTTCCTTGTCTAAACATCTGAGATCAAAGTTTACTGTGACAGAACAAGAACTTCCCTAAAGGGAGGCAATTGAGGGGATTCACCCTGCGGTTTGAAGGGTGAGACTCTGATGGAGATACCAACTTCCTGAAACCTGGCTTGGGGTCTGCTGATGTGTTCTTCTGGTGGAGCATCTGTGTGGAGCGTCTTCAGTACTGCTGGGATTTGGGCCATGTGATCTCTCTACTTTATCAGGGAGCTGTAAGCAAGCGAAGCGCTACCATGAAAAAGCAGTGGAGCAGAATTGTTTCTCCAACTAACTATGCCATCCTCAGCCTGGAAGATGAGTACTGTGGTCCATTGCTGGGCAACAATAAAGTTGGGTGCACGAGGGACAAAACCTTTTAGCTATGCTCTCTTTCAGAGAGAGGAATGGCTGAGTAAATAAAGTAATGGGTGGCCTTGAAGTTGACACATGCTTTCTTGATTAGGACAAAATTTTATTTTGCTCTTAAATTTGGGCAACTCTTCAGAGTCAGACAAACCTGGTTAGTTTCCTTTTCGCGCTAAAGCTGGAAAATTGCCAAGCTTTTGAAATTGCCAGTGGGGCAGAAAGATGTAACTGCAGTGTGAAAGAGGGAAAAAGTTTTACACAGCCCAACCAGAATAGCTGAAAAATTGAAGTAGGCATCCTAGCCAGTTCAAGTGGAGCAGGCACTGTAAGTCTAGAAGTGGATGTTGACTTTGAAACCGTTCAAGCTGTCAAGACACTGTATTTCAAGAGTCCTCAAGTTGTACCTTTCACCCCATTCAATCTATTTTCTTCTGTTATTCTCAGTAGGCTCAAGAGGATTGCAGATGTATAAGGCTGAAGGGAAATGTCTGCAGTGAGATCCTGTTACTTCTTGCAGGATACATCTGCATTTTGACAGAATTCTATTGCTCTGGAAGAGCACTTTGTTAGAAGGCTGTGAGCTAGCACATGAGAGTGGGACAGCATATGTAAGTGTTCAAAGGAATAAGAGCAAATACTGCAGTTGGCAAGATTTTGTGAATGATAGGGTGCAGTTGAACAGTCTGGGCATATCCTGTTCTTTAAACAACGGTCTCATGTAAAGTATCAGTCAAGGCTGGAATTGCTCACAACTTGTTTGAGACTTGCTATTTGTTTCAGGCCTGAATGGCCATCTGCATGATCCAGTGATAGTTTTGGTGGATCTCTTGCTGAACATCAGCAATATCGGCTGTGTTCAGACATTTAGTTAGACTTCTAATCATAAAAAAAGCAGTAATTTCTTGTCAGCTGGCTTTGAGCTTTTTTTAAATGAAAGAGTGATGAAGAGTATAATTTTGTACTGTGTTCTTTCATTCTGTCCATGAGCTAATTCATACTGTATGTTGATGCTCTCTTGCTCAGGGATTAA
Organism: Nycticryphes semicollaris; assembly: GCA_013400055.1. Lineage (NCBI taxonomy): Eukaryota > Metazoa > Chordata > Aves > Charadriiformes > Rostratulidae > Nycticryphes > Nycticryphes semicollaris. The sequence goes on from VXBJ01006319.1 coordinate 361,580, forward strand.
GTTGGTAGAAGTGCTTATGTGTCTAAATAGACCTGAATAATTGGGAACACAAAAATGGCTTTACTTCATTGGAGTCTCATTTGGACTGATCACTTAACAGAAGTGCAGGTGTTTGTTTTCTTTACAGAATACTATTAGGGTTGATATTGTTAGTATAATTTCTAAGATAACTTAAATTACCTTGTACATCCTTCTCCCTTTACCAGAGATAACATCGTAGTTAGTAATTGCAGTCAGCTGCAAGAGCTCCTGCATAGTCTCTGGATTACTCCATTGTCAAGCAATGTCCTCACCTTATTCATGCATTATTTTTTCAGAACTGCTTGTAAATCTTTATGCTGCTTTCTTTCCTAATTCACTAGTAGGATTAGCGTGGCATTTAGATCATCCCACATGTTCTTAGGTGTTTTAGAAGAATGGCAAAGGGTTTACAAAAGCATTGCGTGCTGTGTGAAGACTTTTTTTTTTGACCTGTGTATGTGTTTTTAGTGTTCCCTATGAATTTTTTCATTGAGTGGGTTAACTTGCCCTTTGTTCCTTCTGTCCTTCTAGTGCAGTCACCAGGACTATGAAGCTTTGGTCCTGATAGCAGAATTCCTGCCTAGACTGATGGTTGTATCGTGTTTAGCTGTCTGCAGTTGTCCACTTGTTGTCTTATTGCCTACCTGGAATGGGCAAGTCTGTCCAGCTGCCTCTTCATTCTTGCTGAAAGCTTCTCCAGACTATCACTTGTGGCACCAGTGACAAGAATGAATCAAAATACCTTTGCTTACATCCCATGTGACTGTTTTCATAACCATCTTCCACCTCTTCACTCACTTTCTCGCTATGTCCTTGAAACCAAGATATAGGGTAGTACTGTTCAGTGATTCGTAGAAGAGCCAGCATGGTTCTACTACTACAACTACATGTGCAGTTGTTATTGTTGCATAAGATTCCTCTGGTTTCTGGTCTTACAGTTGCCCATGTTCACATTAGTAACTTTGTAAGTTATTTTGGAAATGTTGAGACTGCTTTATTATGAGAAACTAGTTCTAAGTTTTCTGCAAGGTTTGGGGTTTTTCTTTCAGTCTTTGGTCAGTAATGTATCGACAAAGTTCTTCCTTAGTTACATGTAAGGCAAGAGATAGTCTCGGTTGGTTTTCTTGGGCTGAGTGAGTTTTCTTCTGGAGCAGTACAGTAATCTAGTTTGTGCTACAGGATTTTTTTTATTCCAATTGTGTAATGAAGGGAATGGCACAAATGAATGGATGTGCAAATGGAGAGGGCTGCTCATGGAGAAACACTGGTTTATGCTGTTCTAAAATAAAGGTGAAAATACAAACTCAGAAACTAGGATTGTAACCATCAAGCTCTTCTTGACAACTGTCCATCCTACAAGGAAACAGAAAGAGTGAGTAGTGTTTTGTTCTGACAAGCAAGGTTTTTGACTTGAAGAGATGCCCTCTGGGTTTGTATGTGCCTTAATCTATGAAGAAGTTAGGGGTCTTCTAGCAGCCTGTGTAATTTTTGCCTGTATTGGCTTCAACAGCCTCCGTAATCTCTTATTGCACAGCTTTTTTGAGCATGTGCAAATAATGTTGTGCTTTCATGCAGGCTCATAAGGTATTTCACTATTTGAAGAATAACAATGAGCCTCTCAAATTAACACTGCAGTAGAGATAAAAAACAGTAAAGAGGGAGCATTAAGGATTACAGCTATTCAAATTAGAAATAAAATACATTAGTACATCAAAAAAGTACATTAAAATATTTGTTGGAACCAATAAAATTTTTTGCTGAGCTATGTTTTTTTTAAACGAAATTCGGCACCTAGATTCAGCATCATGTCAGGGCTATTGCCTTTTACTGAGCCTTAAGACTTTTTTTCTTGTTTAAGGTGTTCAGTAGCACTTCAGGCAGACAACAAACGGCTTATCCTTGCTAAATGACCTTCATTATCTGTTGTAAGTCAAACTGGGTGCTATAAATAATCTGTAAAACACAATGAGCATTTAAATTTGAAGAAAAAGAAAAACTTTACAAGCTCAGACTGAAGTTCAGGATTAGACCTTTGTATCTGGAAGATATAAAGGACCTTGTACTTAGCTATAGCATTATGATTGTTCTGCTATATGGTATTATGAAAACAAAATCTAACATCTGCTTACCCAAATAAGAACATGTGATAATTGTCATGTGGTTCCACGGTACTGTCTGTACCAAAAAGCACAAAGGGCAAACAATGAATTCCAAAGCATGCTCTGAAAGTCCTGGTGTGTGTAACTCTTCAGGAGGGTCTTCGGGACCAAAGTCTTAGGACTTTATCACGGCCATTGTATCAGCAGTGACCTGTGAGGCTGGAAAAATCTCAGGGTGCAGCTTCAGTTGCTTCTGAACAGTTGGAGGAGGTAGAGGTCTGGCCATTTAGATTTTGGGTGCTGTTTTTTTCTGTAATCACATTTATGTAATAATACCCTTTAAGTATATAGCTTAACATGGACAGGTATCTATACAGTGATTTTTTTCATGGTGGTGTCTATAAATAAAGTAAATTCTATGTAGAAAACCTAAGTGAAATAACATTTTTTCCTCAATCACAGGGGTGCATGCACAAGTACGTATCAGAACAGGTGGTAGAAAGGTTTTAGCCAGAAGTGTGATGCACTAGAGGTTTCTCACTACTATATACACCTTTGGTGGTAAGTGGCTTTGGCCTTTTCTGTTTTGTCAGCTCACCTTGGTTCTGTCTTAGCACTGCCAGGATGTAGCCTCAGCTTCCATTTTCACCTGAACATAAGCAGTAAAATATGTTACATACCAAAATCCCTGCTCTGCAGGGAAAGTTAATAGACCACTGTGACTGTTGTTTTGCAAGTCAAATCTTGCTAGCTCCACTTTAGAAAATAAAGCTCTCATACAAAAATCTGCTGTCAATATAATTGAAACTGTTCTATGGCAACCAGAACTAATCACGTGAACGATACAGCTTTTTAAGTTCTGATGTCTTTGGAGGAAAAAAAAAAGCCTAGTTGCTCCTCTGCTAGGTAAACTACTCATGACTTGAAATGAAGCTATTTAGAAACTGAATTCAGTTAATTCCACAAGCAGCATTTAAGAGTGTTTGGATTTATAAACTTAACTGTGCTTGGTGAATTAAAAGTAACTTTATTGAAAGATAAATGGTTCCCATGCACTGAGTGTTAACAAAGGGAACCACTCTCAGCTTTGTCTATGGTTCTGCTTCCTTTCAAGACTGTAAAGAAAGAGCAGATTTCCTTTTCCAATTTAATTTATTTCTTCTCTTAATCTGAATGTATTTTAAGACTAACTTGCATTTCTTTAAGAAACATAGAGCTTTGTTTCCGAACTTGCTGATTCCTTAGGTTTTTGGATGTGGTGATTGCTGATCTATTTTAACAATACAAAGTGTAATGCTGTCTTAGAGGCTAATAGTCAAAAACTGTATTAACTTTTTAAATGATACTAACGATTCTTTGGTAGTTCAGTATTTTAAAACTTTTTTGAGACTGTTCACAGCTCAAACTCTAATTTAATGTGCCACTTAATTTTGAAGTTGTTTAGTCTGAAACCTGAGTTTTAAAAGAATACTTTTTTTTTAACTTGGTGTAATTGGCTATATCCCTTTCTTTCCCAGATCAGTTAGGAGTGTAAATAAAAGGGTAAGAGATCTAGTTTTTGAAACGATGTAAAAGAGCATTCTGGCTAGCTTTTAAAGTAATAAAAAATGGTTAAAAAAAAAAAAGCTAGAGCAAAACTTGGTTTTAAAACATAATGGTGAAGTAATTAAAAAAAACCAAACCAAACTGTGTTGTTGTACATTGATGCAAGTACCTTGTGGAACAGTTCAGTGAAGATAGATGTGTTATGCTAACTGGAAATACCTCAAATGTGAGATGTTCTTTGCCTTTTTGAGAAGTGCTGTAATGCTCAAGAGTCTGACCAGCAAGTGTACTGAAGTCCTGTACACACAAGTAAGTTGTCCTGTTGGAGTTTTCCATCTGCAGCCTATGGCTCACAGGAAGCAAATTGTGCATCAGGTCATGCTGCTCTGAGAGCCATACAGGTCCTCAAAGTACAGCATGTTGTTTGCATCTACAGTCTCTGTAGGATAGAGGATTTTGGAGACTGCTACTTTAATGCAGTCTCCTTAATAGAGCTTGTCTGGACTTAAAAATACAGCTGAGACTTCCAGTTTTTATTCATGTAGTAAGTAGTTTCAGACATACTTGCTTGTATACAGTGGGGAGTTTCAGAGGTGCAGTTGTTGGCATTGGTTTTGGATTGAGACCAGAGACAAAGGCTTACAAGCTTGCAGCTAATACAAAAGGCTCAGTATTTTGCATTTAAAAAAAAAAAAAAAGGTGATTAAAGGTATTCATCAACCTAAGACAGAAATAAAGACTAGATATGAAGTCAGCCAACCATATGAACTTAGTAACAAATCGAAATGAAGACTAATTCACACTGTTCTAAAAGAGGAAAATTTGTTTTGAAGTGTATGTTTATAAACCCTGGATATAGCAGCTTCCCAAAATCTGAGTCCTTCGGTGGTTGTTTTTTTTTTTTTTTTTATCAAGTTTAGACTTAACCTCATCTGCTAACCAGGGGCAGGAAGGATGTCTTGTATTTACACCAGTCTCAAGCTGTGGCAGTAGTCAGGAATCGTCCTATTTGTGCCAGTATTGTGGTTACATTTAGCATCTGGATTGCTTGTAATAGTCTTCAAATGGCCCATTAGCTTTTTTGTTATCCTCCTAGCACTGTTCAATTAAAATCCAACTGGGTTTGCAATGACGTTTTATTTAAAAAGAAACAACAGTGTGCTTGGGGACAAAAATNNNNGGGACAAAAATACCATTGGGAAGAACTGTTGCAAGCATATTTTGCTCCTGTTACTCCACATGAGAAGTCCTAGACTCTCCTGCCACTTTGTATGTCCACTTAAACAGCTATTCGGAGGAACCTTCCTAAATACCATCTGTGTAAGACTTAAATTTACTTAATTTTTAAAATCTAGTATTTAAGAACAGGCTATGTTCTAGTAAAGTAGTTTGTCTTGTGTATTTTTTTTTTGTGGGCTGGTAAAGGCATGTTAAAGGGAGCTGTTTTGCAATGGTGCATGGTCATTCTACGTGCTAATGGAAAACTGACTCACTGTTTTCTTTCTTTCCCCTTCCTTTAGTCTTGAAGATTGAAAAACTTGCTTTGTGGTATAGTTCAATTTAGGCATGATGTGATTCTGGAGGTAGTTTCCAGGGTAGATGCAGGAGTAACTATACTGTTATCTTTTAATTCTTACTAAAAATAAGTATCTTATTTCATGTAAGAAAAATAACTTTAGAAATAAAACTGGAAAGATTAGATTGGAATTGCCTCAAATCCAATTAAGCCACACTGCATGGACGTGCTGGGAATATAAATGCAATTACTGTAAATTTGTACAAATTGATCTGTTGCATTTTCTTGCTAATCTAACATACGGTACTTTTTGTGTCCATATTGCAGACGGCAACTCCAAACTAACATGGCAGTCAGACTGTGTGATGTGGCTTCTCTGCTTAGAAGTGGTTCGTGGGCAGCAGAGCCTTGGACTGGGGTCTGTGGGATTTTTCTTAAATTCTGTAGGCTACTTCTTTACATGTTAATAGTGCTGAGGCCATACCAAACTCTTCAATCTCCCATTTGGAACATTAACTGTCTTCTATGTTTCGTTATAGGCTGTAGGTTGTGTCCTTATTCTGAGAGAGCCTAGACCGCACTGGCGTACCATGACAACTTTTACTATAATATGGTGATCTCCTGTAGAGATTATACTGCAGTGCCTTGCCTTTCTTCTAATGTGAATTAGATTTTAGTACTAATTCAAAATCCCGGTGGATAATTGAAGAGTAGCATTGTACTAAAATGGTTTTGGTATGGTCTGAATACTAAATTGCAGTAACTTTAAAAACTTGTATACTATGTATTTATGATGACTATTTTAAAAGTGTATTTACAACTCTTATTCTAAGAAATTGTTTGAAATCTGTAAATTTTTCTCTTAAACTATTTTTCTGGGTGGAAAATATTTAGTAACTGCTGCAGAAGTGCTTTGTGTTTTATGAACAGTTGTATTCATCTACCAATAGAATATGCATTATTTGTAAAACATATTAGTATCACTTTATTCATAGCAGATGGTTCTATAGCTGAGAAATGTTGTAATTTCAGCACACACAGGCTACTGCAGCTGTTCACTTGAATGTTTGCTTAGGATCTCATTCTTGCCACCTGAACATGAAAATAAATGTGCAATTAAGTGAGGATTGTTTGTTGTCTTTGCTAAATCGTTCTAATTTTGATCAATGAACACTTCAAATTTGAGAAAAAAGAAAAAGAGGAGGGGGAAAAAAATCAATCCTGGCGCACCTCAGAGCACGGAATTTGTAGCTACTGACTCTGACAGATATACTAGTGCTTTGAGAAGTAATTTATCTTAATTGGGATCATCTACTTTGTCATCTTTTCAGGAGACTTCTTTCATCACAGGGCTAGAAGCAGGTTACCCCTTCAAGTTTGTCACAAGGGAAGAAAATGCCATTCTAATTGTAGCTCCTCAGGAAAACTAGATCATATTATGTTAGTTGTTCTTAATAGATGAATATTTTTTTGTATTTTGCTGAACTAATCTCTTGAAAAACACTTCTGCGTACAGAACATTGAAATGTGATTCCAGAGATGTTTGAATTTTAGCTTAAGACACACAACCCCTCTCATGTTTTCAGGAAATTCAGAATTGCACTCGCTGAATACAGTTTTTTTAAGTGAAACTTCTTGATGAAGTCTTCCTTCTGTGTTGACATACTTATTACTGGAGAATTAATTTCTTGAATTTTCTTCTGGATGTTGTTTGTATAGTTGCTCTCAAACAGAGTAGGCTGCCCAAGTCTTGGATATTAGGCTGCCATTAAAAATTCACTATATTTGCCAACTGTTACCATTCAGTGACTGACTGAAGTGGCAGAGAGGGCCTTTTGTTCATGTGGTAAGATTGTGAGCAAGTACTGACACTCCTCCAAATAATTGCTGCTGTATCTGCCAATCATACAGTCAATTACTTTGAGGTGAAACATGGTAGTTCCTAGAGTGGTGATCACTCATCTATTCTGATGTCTCAAAGTAAATCAATTTCAAGCATCAAATTTAGCTGTTTTCAGGGAGTGTGTGTGGGAAGTAATGAGCCATGAATTGTCAGTTTAATCAAAACCGTTTAGAAACCTACTTCCAACCTGTGGTAACAGAAGGTTGACCTATAGGTTATCAAGAAAGAGGTAATTTTCCATCCCAGCATGTTTGTATACCTAAGTATTTAATTAAATTATTAATCTTGCTTTCTGCTATTGCTTATGAGAAGTAGGTTTGGGATACAGTTAACACCCACCTTTTTTTTTTTAAATAACCAAATATTATCACTTTAAAATAAATTTCCTACTATTTCAGTTAATACCATTGTAACAGTCTAATTCTGCCTGGTAATTTCTATGCTAGAAAGGCTGTGATACCCCTAACTGAAGGTAATGGGGGAGGATGGAAACAAAGCTTTGAATGTTGACTTCATTGAGAGAGCTCCTAGAAAACTTTAGTGACAACTCCATTTACCTGTGAGTTTTTAAAGCATTACATTGGCTAACAGTTAAAGTCCTTCTCTGCTGATGGGATATTTTTTGCATATAGAGGCAGTATATGGCCCTGGCAATATCACTTCTGCATAGTGACAGGTCTTTTTGACTTTTGTCTGGACTGTCCTAATAGATGGTGAAATGTGAATTTTGATGGCTTTTGTTTTCTGTGTTTTTCAGCAGGTGGTTGCTGCCATGGAAACACAACTGTCTAATGGACCAACTTGCAATAACACAGCCCATGGTTCAAATACCATAAACAGTTGCTCATCACCAGTTGATTCTGGGAACACAGAAGACAGCAAGACCAATTTAATAGTCAACTACCTTCCACAGAACATGACACAGGAGGAGCTGAAGAGTCTGTTTGGCAGCATTGGTGAGATAGAATCGTGCAAGCTTGTCAGGGACAAAATAACAGGTATGTTAGTTTTGGGATTTTCTGCATCTTTTTGTTTTCCAAGCAGAGAGCTGCCAGATGGTGCTTTGTAATTCTCTTAAATCATAGAAAAAAGGCAGAATAAAACAGTGCTGTTGTTGCTAGTCAGAAAGAACTTAGGTTCATCGTTACCTAGATTTTACACCCCAAAATTAAGTGTGTCTGTATTTCATCCAGGTTTGTATAAGTGCTATAAATGCTAATGGGTCATGCAAATTTTCTGAGCTTTGGAATCATTGTAAAGAAAATTCGGATGTGGAAAAGCAGATAGTAATATTTGAATAAAAACCTCAAGTAAGGTTTTTGTATTCAACTCCATTGGAGTTGTGACTTCATTACTCCCAGTTGGTGTAAAACTTCCTTTTTCAGGATTGCAGGTAATTGAATTTGTACCTTGGGAAAAGGGTGGACTTAATTTATTCAACTTTGTAGGTAAAGCTGCTCTTGCATTGCAGCACTGCAGTATTTTCAATTAGGATGCACACTTGAATCTGCTGTCTGAGAGTGCAAGTGTGAACTGTAGTGTGATGTATTCTGTTAGTACCTGGATTTAGTAACAAGCGGAGTACGTCACGTGTATTAAGACTAGTTGTTAAACTTTGGAAGAACTATGAGATGGATGCCTGCACTTGAAAACAAGAATAAAAGAATAGTTGCCCAAGTTCAGTTTCTCATCTCTGTTTCTCAACTCTAAACTTCAAATTAAAAAGCATTGATGTACCAGTTATGTCGACATTTTGTTAGTTTTGTTCAGAAATGTTGACTCTGATACTTTATTTCCCGACTCTTATTTTTTTTCCCCCTTGTCCTCAAATATCCAGCTTTCAAGAATACATCTTTAACCTATGTTCTTAATTGCAGCTCTTGAATGTGCTAGCTCGCTTCTGTATGCTTAAAACTACACTTCTTTGAAGCTGCATGTTCTCTATGCTTTGATTTAAGGGATGGAATAAAATGCTTTCCATCACTGGAAGGCAGTGGCAGAACATGGACTTTTTTTCTCACACTGAGTAAAAACTGTTTTGTGACTCTGTTCCCTGAACAGTGACAGTAGGAAAGCAAAAGCTTTAGTTGACATAGATTGTTTGTGGCTTCAACCCCTACAACACATGCTTGTGTTGATGCTGGAGAAATGTGTTCCCAAGCTGTGTATGTGGATAGTGGAGGACAAGGCCTAAAAACTTGCAAGCAGCTCTGGCACTAAGTCCAGGACTTGTCTTTGGCATGCAGTGCATGCTTTCTTCTCTTGTCCTGGTGACTTAGTTGCTCCTTTAGCACAGCAGAAGGAAGTTAAACTGTGTTTTCCCACATTGATGCAGACACTACTGTGTCACCAATAAAAGGATGATGCTTAAACAAGAATCTGGCAGCAAAAAGTTATTTGTTCATCCCCAAGTTTTTTGTTCATCTACATGTGCAGTTGCTAAGAGTGATAAGAGTGAGTGAAGTTGGGGATGTCTCTTTTTCTGAATCTGACCGTCTAAGCTGCTGCACAGTGAGACTTGCTTTGAATAATACAAAGTGTTGGTAGTATTTAATTGCCGCTGCTCATACCTGCATTCTACTAGTACACAATTAGTGAAAATAATGATGTGGCACTGAATAATCATCATCAGTTTTGAGTGCTTTTTTCCTGTCATTAATCTCTATATGCTGGAGAGAGCATTTGTGACCATGTGTGATAAGCTTTTCACTTCTGTGCGGTGTGAGAGAATAACCTGTTGAATATAAAGGGGATGGTTTTGGCATTGGTCACCGTTGATTGTAGGTCTTAGCTACTGTCCTTTAGACAGTTTTGTTATCCTACACTTCTGTATCCTCAGACAGAAGGTAGATTGTTGGGCCCTACTTCTTGGACTTCCTGCAGTTCAGCTCTATACAGCATCATAAAATTTTATGCTTGACTTCAGGTACCTTACGAAGTGCAAATTAAAGAGAAGGATCAATGTCTATAATCGGACCTAGAGAGAGGAGATGCTGTACTTCTGAAACTGCAAGAATGGCACTTTTTTTTTTTTTTAAATCTTGATGCCTTCTACTGACTGTTCTACACACAGTTTGTTAATTTGGAAGCAAATTGCTCCAAAAGAAGGGGAACCTGCCTGAAGGGTAAGACTTTTAAAGGACAACAGCCAAAACATACAATTCTGTCTCAGTGAAGTCACTAGGCTATGCTTCATGATTGTTCCTCATTTCAATTAGTGATTGCTGAGAGCTTATCCTCCCTGAGGTAGGGAGCATTTCGTAGCACAAACTTCGTCGAGCTAAGAGACTGCTCAAAGCCTACCACTGATCCTTGGGCTTGCTTCTCATTGAGTATTCTCTGGCTGAGTTTTGTGCCGTTGAATGAAGGCTGCTTTGCCTCCTTTTGGATCTGACTAGCAGTTCTTTCCCATGGCTTGCTCTTAAGATGTCAGGTAGTGGAGTGGTTAAATCTGTTAAGTACACTGCTTCAGCATGGTAAGCTTGCCTCCTTGAAATCGCTGTTTAAGTTCTTCTAGGCTAACCAAACCTCAAACAATCTCTGCTCTTCACTGTGAAGAATACCCAATGCACTTGGGGATGCCAAAGAAAGTAGGCTGGGCTCAGGCTGCATCTTGCTGATGTGATCAGCTGGAGGCTGGTTTATGCAGAAAACAAGCCTGTCTTCTCTATAGGTCATGGCTTCAGTGCTTTGAAATAAGTCACTTTGTTTCCTGACTTTTTGTTCCATGAATGGAAAGTTATAACTGGTACTTGATCAGGTAGTGATATGGCTATTCAAAGAGTTTATCTCTGTTTTGCAAATTTGAATTCATGCATTTAGCATTACTTATTAAAGTTGCTCAATGATTACATGCTTCTCCCAATTAAGAAGCTGCTGCAGGCACACAGAAGAGAGCCTCAAGGTCTTAATGATAGGATGTGGGCAATTTGCACACCCTAAATGACAGTTTTGATGTTTGATGTGGTAGAAGCTCACGTCGCTGCTACTTAATGTCAAAGGACTATTTGCCTGGGACTTAAATGCAGACCTCTTGTTTGAAGATGTGACTTTTTTTATATAGCAAAAAGTGATGCCTATGAAGAATCCTAAATTTAAATTGCATTTTTAACAGGTCAGAACTCCATGGCTGGAACTACTGGAGATACAGTTTGTGTTTCTCCTTTATCGTAGAAGTAGCTCCTCAGGTTCGAAGCTTGCTTTCAGCTGCCAGTAAAAAAAGATTGCATCAGTCGTCTTCCAAAAGGCTTTAGTATAAATGAGATTGAGAAATATGGTGTCTGACCTTATAACTGCATTGGGAGCAATACTTCTGTTTTAAGTAGCCTGGAGCAAGATTACCTTGTGGTTGTGGATGCTGGGGAGATGCTCTAGTTCCAGTCCTGTTCTTGCTCATATTCAGGTTTTCTATAGAGTGCTTGAAAAGCCAATTTTTCTTTCTGCAATTCAGAACAGAGATTGTTACCAAGTTGCTGTGAAGGAAGAGATTTGCCATGCATTTCAGAATTCTATTAGTTTAATTCCTGTGTTAAAACAGTAATTTTTTTTCTGTCATGAGTACTACATACTCGATGAATATCATTAATTGATGAGAAGTTTAGGAGACCTTAGAAATTTAAATAAGTTTCAAATGAGAATTCATAAGGGGTGAAGCTTTGGTCTGCATTGCACAGTTTAATTCAGATTGTTCCATATCAATATTGGATGGATCCTCTGGCTGCCCGATGAGGTGAAACCTCATTTGTGACATGCTGGAAACTGAGAGCTGTTTGCCAAGTAGACAAGACAGCTGCACAGAATCACAGAATGGTGTAGGGTTGGAAGGGACTTCTGGAGATATTCTAATCCAACCCTCTTGCCAAACCAGGTCCTCCTAGAGCAGGTTGCACAGGTACTTGTCCAGGTGGGTTTTGAATGTTTCCAGAGACAGAGAATCTACCACTTCTCTGCGCAGCTTGTTCCAGTGCTCTCCCACCCTCAAAGTTTAGAGGGAACTTGTTATATCCAAGTTTGTGCCCATTTCCTCTTGTCTTCTCATTGGGCACCACTGAAAAATTACTGGCCCCTTCCTCTTGACACCAGTCCTTTAAATATTTATAGATGTTGATCAGATCCCCCCCCACCCCGGCCTTCTCTTCTCCAAATTAAAAAGACCCAAATCCCTCAACCTTTCCTCTTAAGAGAGATGCTCCAGCCCCCTAGTCATCTTTGTGGTCCTCTGTTGTACCCTCTCCAGCAGTTCCCTGTCCTTCTGGAATTGGGGAGGCCAGAACTAGACACAGTACTCCAGAAGGGGCCTCACCAGGGCAGAGGCACAGGAGCAGGATAACTTCCCTTGACCTGCTGATAAAGGAATGTGTAGGGATGCTAAGATAATGTATATTCAGTACAGGAATGCTAAGAAATCTGGTATTATCTGCATGGGTGAAAGAAATTAAATAGGCAGGTGAACTATTTCTCAGCAGTGAAGCATTATTTGATGAAGAAAACAAGAAATTCTAACCTGTCTGTCCATATTAGCAGGCGGTGTCAGTATCAAAGTGCCTGAACATGATGTGATAGGTGAATTTTAAGACATGAAGTCTGCTACATACTGGGTCATGAATGCCATGTATTGAAATTCAGAGGCATTAAAGATGGCTACTGCCATCTTGACCCAAATATTGTAGGACCATCCTGTGGATTTGACCTAAATTATCTCCCATCCTGTTACTTAATAATTCAGTCTGCAGTCAAATCTGCAATGCTGGAGTGCATTTTAATATTGCATTATAGCACTGCCCCACTTCCTCAAAGCTGTCTGCGTGCTTTTAGGATTGAGATGAGTTAAATTTGAGGGCCTCCTTGCCTCTGTAAAACCTATTGGAGGGAAGGGAGGCACCCTGAAGTTTCCCTTCTTAATTTCATGTGAGCAATTTGAAGCCCTGTTGCAACATGGCTGTTCTAGTAGTTTCAGTAATGCTTTTCAACTGAGTGGAATTTGTTAAAACAGCATCTTAATTGTTTCAGACAATGGTGATAGCTCCTAGCAGTGTGCTTTCAAGAAAGTTTGTGTCCCTTCCTGATTTTTATTTAAGGGTTTAGTTGTGAGGGAGACAGGGAAGAAAGCTGAACTGCAAAAGGTTCATGCTGGTCATCTCCAAGCATGCAGTTCAGGGACTTAACTGGCTGTTGATGCAACATTGGTAGCTGAAGTGAAATTTAGTGGTAAATTAATGGAAAAAAAGAGCACTGAAACGGCTCTCAGCAGTGATTAAATAGCTTATTTCTATTTGGTTGCTCTACTGAAGTACAGAAATTAAACCTTGATCCTAACAAAGTTTTTTGAAGTGTGATGAATGAGAGTGTATCTTCCATATGAGAATCCCATCAACAAGAATCCCATCTGAGAAGCAGGGCCTGAATGTCACTTGCTGTCACTTGCTAACCAGAGAATCTGTCTGGAACGAGTCATTGTACCCAGATATTTTGGAGTCTGTGTTTACTCCTATATGCTTTTGACTAATGTAGGTGTATGTATATACACGGTATGAAACTACCACGTGAACTAATTATAGCTGTACAATAGGTGGGAGACGCTGGTCTCAACAAAGTATCATAATGGAATTTTTATCAGCTGCTCTAAGTAGCTGTTTAACTCAGTTTATTAAGTGTTTCTACATATTTAAAAGCCACAGATAACCTCTTACTTAATCTAATACTATACATGCATAATTATAAAAATTAATCTAAAAATACTTTAAATGTAAGGGAACAAGGTAAAATGGGATGAAGGCTAATTATCAAACTGCCCCTGTTCAAGCACTTAAAAGCACCAGCATTTCACTCCTGCATAACGGATGGATTTAGCTCCTGTTGACAAAGTGCAAGAGAGAGTAGCTACTGCTTGAAAATGAACACTTACTTGAGTATGGCAAACTACATTTTTCTAGACCCACTTTTCTGAAACTTGAGTACAGTTAAAAATTGCAATGAATGTGGTGTCTTTAGTGCACATTTGGTTGCACATGTGGAAGATGCATGCTTAGTTTTCATGTTGTGTAATAATCACCGTGATTTCAGGCCTTTGTTGCTTATTATTTACCTGGGAGTATTTGCAGAGTTGTCTGAACTGAAACTTCGTGGAATTGAAACTCATTTCAGAGAACAGCTGAAATCAGATGTCATGAATTTGTGAGAATGTCTTAGTTTTCTTGGCTTCAGAGCTGTGGTACTGCTCTCCTGTTATAATAATAATATGCTCAAAAAATTAACTAATTTCTCTAAAAGAGAACAGGTTTGTTGATAGGTCAGTTTTTCTTGCCTTTTTGACAGTGTGTTTAAATTAGTAATAATGATATATGTAGACTTTGCAGTTTAGCATAGCTGCTTGTACTACCTAGAAAATGGGGCAAAATGTATTTAAGAGATCTAGCCTGGAACATAGTTCACTTTGCAGACTTGTGTAGCTGTGAAGCCCCGGTAACAGACTGTTCCATTTAGTACAAAGAGCCAGGCGCTCCCCTCCTGAAGGTTTCTTCTTGTGTCTCTTCCTGCTGTCAAATTTTCTGCCTTCTAAACCTGAAGACGAGAGTGTCTATTTTGTGATACTCTTGCTGATCACTGTTACATGGGCCTGTATTTCAAACTTGATCCAACTGCCTTACTGTGAGGCTTCCACATTGATTGAAAGCCTGATCCTTTTGCATGCTGTTCTCCAAAAATCTGTGTCCGCATTTAGCCTGTGGCTGATAACCGTCATCTTGCAGTGGGGTTTCTTTATGGTAAACATTACAGGCTCTCAGAGTAAAGTGCTTCAGGTTTTATTATATGACTCTTAAAAATTTGAGACTCTTAAAACCTAGACATAGTACAGTGTGATACAGGCATGTTGAGGAAGAGTCACATTTCTTTCTCCTTTTGTCCTGTCAACTTTAGTCTTGTTTAAGTGTGTATTTCATCTTGCCCTCTGCAGATACTAAGTCCTCAGGTATTTGGAAGTATTGTCCCATTACTGTACATGGTGCAGATGCAAAATGCAGCACACGACTAGGCAGGTGTCTACAACTACAGTTGTAAAAAAAAAACAATTGCCTAGAAGTTCAACACTTCCAGAAAGTTGCTGATGCAGCTGTACCAAGTATGTTTGCAATTGAAGCTTGTACAGAAATGGTTTTTAGTCATTAATACTAACATCTCTCATGTACTTTTTCTGCTTTTGTTGAAAACCACAGTAACATTGTGTTGGTGACAGACAAAAATAGAAGACATGTATAGAGTTGGACATGTCATCACAGTTGAGCTTATGTCATTAACAGCATAGTTCTACTAGCAGTAGTCATAATTCAGTGTGTGCAATATATCTGCATACCATCAGTGCAATGTTAGGAGGGACTCTGTGCTGTCAGATCCTTGGTCATAGAGATCTCTTTCGGTGCAGAGTCTGAGGAAGTGCCAGGTGATGGCACTGAATTATCTGCCCAAACAACAGGTGGTGAGATGGAGGAGGATTTTTCTTTCTGTGGGGCAGGAGCTCTATCTCAGCAGAGTGTTAGTGAAAAGCTAATCTCTTAGTGATAGCTCTTATACTTGCTGTGACTTCCACACCAATCTTCTGCTAATCAGGGGAAAGATACTGTGTGTCATCAGGGGAAGCAGTGAAATAGGTGTTGCCTGACTGTCTGCTTGAATCTAGAACGTGTGAAACTGGCTGACTTTAGTAGTTTTCTCTACTTCTGTCACACTAGTGCGAAAACTTCTAGCCCATGTTAGTGTCTGTCAAGAGCAGAAACGATGGAAACCTTATCCCTTGTCAGTGCTACTGCAAGGCTCCTGACTTGTTATGTATATGAACTTTTAAGTTTCAGAGTGATCTCACTGTTCAGTTGAGCCTAGGGTGGCAGTTTCTTTCAAGTCTCTTGTCACTGGTGCTTTGGTCAGTGTTAGCTTACTCTTCAACCCTAAATCTTTCACTTGCCTTAGTGTAAGACTAGTTCTAGGGCATCTAACCTTAGAGGAATATGGGAAGACAGTATGGTCATATGCTTGTGCCTGAGACTCTAGACTTGTCTTGAAGTAATTTGTGGAGAATGAGGTAGGAGTGAAACTAGACTAGTTGTTTTCTTTTCCTCATGTCCCAGGAAAAGCAAGAGGACATAGATAGTATGGTGCATCTGAGAAATGGCCTAGTCTGCAAACTGACTTTATTTACAGTATAGAAAGTTTTGAACATTGCCATGGCAAAAGAAATTAAAATTTTGAGGATAGTAGGGCAGAAAGTAGCTAGAATTTCAGGTATTTGCATATAGCACAAGTGTGTGATACAGGAGGACCACATGAATGAGCAGGCAACTATAATTTTGCCACTTTCAAACTTCTTTTTTTTTTTTTTTTTTGCTATTTTCATGAAACTCCTGAGCTCTTCCTTCTCAGTCTTTACTCTCAATGTGCACAATACTTGCAGTCCTATACCACTGTAAGCCATGAGGTGTTTCAGCAATGCTTTGAGGAGGGCACACATGGTGGGAGAGTAGTTTAGCAGCTACAGGAGGAGCTAGCTGAGGCTGTTTTGTGCTCTTCTGTGCTGTCCTGAGTCTGTGAGAGGCAGAGGTTCTTGCCACCTGCTGCTTCTTACCTACCTGCTGAGACAAGGAATGAATTTTGGCAGCCTGACAGTTTCCGCTTTGGGCAGGGATGTGGACAAAAGGTGTTGCTTATCTTGCTGGCAGGATCACTTGTGCAGAACTTGACAAATATGAAATCAAGACAACTTTATATATGGTGACTGTTTGATCACTTCTCTGGACCACCTTGCTTAAGATCTTGAAGCATAGGTTTTCTGGGCATGGGTGGGAAGGGTTCTTCACATCAGCTTTTTAATTTCCAAGAACTTTGCAGCTGTTAAAATGCAGTCTCTGATGTGACCTAAGGGCTCAGTGTATTGTAGCACAAGAAGTAATTTTGAACTTTCTGTGCATGTTGGAAAAAGTACATCATCAGAGCATTGGTCTACTTACCTGGTCATTGGAGTCCTGTCACGTTCTGGAGTGCAGGAATAATCTTGAAGGAGTTATATTTTCAAGCAAGCCTTATGTGTGGGTTCGGAGCACTGTTGTGTGCTTGTCTGATAATGCATATTGAAAAAGACTTAGGGGTGTTAACTGTGCTTTGTTGTAAACTGCATAATTTATTGCACCTTTGCATGTCTCCTAGAAATGAGTCACGCAAGCAGGTGGAGATAAGGGAACTTTTTTTTCATCTTCTGTTAATCAAGATAGCACTTGATTGTCTTTGGACTTACATCCACTATCTTTTCACTCCTTTGCAGGCACCACAATGCGTAGATTTTCAGAAGTTTATAGGCTTGGTTTTTAAAACTAAAAAGGTAGAATAAAAACCTGTTTTGCTAAACCTGCATAGCCTGCTACAGGGTTTCATTTAGATGCCTTGTCAGTTCTTACTACTGACATGGCAACACATGATTTATTGGTTTTTTAAATGGTTAAACAGTTTATTGATCCATTAACTGAATTAATGACATGATCTCAGTATGCAACATAAGGATGGACTTGGTGTTTCAAAACTGGAACTGTATTTACAAGGCAAAATATTATGGACCTGTCTGGACGTCGTGAATCAGAACATAATCTTCATTCAATCACTCAGCTTTTCAGAAGGCGCTGTACTTTTTGATGGGAATTAATGTAATACACATCCTGTTGCACTTCTGAAGTCAAATTAAAATTCACTCTTGCCAGTGATTGCAGTAAGCTCTAAGAAGCCTATAAAAGCATTGGGTCTTGTGAATTGGCACTGGTCCTCTAATGATGTGGGGTATCTTTTGTACTGTTACCAGAGGTAGTGCCCTTTGCTTCCTCCTTGGGAATTCCCAAGCTGCTTGTTTGGCATGTCCTACCACTGCTTACTCTTTCATAGGTACTTATAGGTACGTATTGCTGTTATGTCCTAGTGATTCTAGGCCAGCCTCTTAAATAAATGCTGGTGTATGTTAAGAGGCCTTGAGTAATGTGAAGTTTTTATAGGTGTCTCGCTGCCTTTTCAGGGTAACTGTGCTGTCAGATGAGTTGAAAGTACATAGAATAATTGAGAGATGTTTCAGTGAAGTCTAACTCTGGGTAGTAGTGCTACTGACCTGCATGTGGATCATGTGGATCTTAAGGACCTGGATATCCCTGCAGAAAGTGGGTACTTCTCAGCAGCCACAAGCACAATAGTAAGTAATAAGACTGAAAGCTTCAGGGTGTCCTAACTGGTTCATGGTTGGTCCACTATGTATTGAAGCAGCTAGCATTTGC
Organism: Nycticryphes semicollaris; assembly: GCA_013400055.1. Taxonomy (NCBI): domain Eukaryota; kingdom Metazoa; phylum Chordata; class Aves; order Charadriiformes; family Rostratulidae; genus Nycticryphes; species Nycticryphes semicollaris. The sequence goes on from VXBJ01006319.1 coordinate 379,958, forward strand.
ATTATGGAAACAATACCTTAAATACATGCAAGAAACTTTCTTAGCTCTGGTATTTATACTTACCTTGGTCTATGAACGTACTTTGTTTCTACATTTTATTTACTTTCTTCATGGTACATTGCAGCTGGCAATTCTTACAATACAAGCTTGCCTGACATCATCTCTTTTCATGCACAGCTGCAGAAAAGGATTTATTATACTTTTTTTTTATGTATTTTTGCCATTAGCCTGAATAGAAACAGGTAGGAAGTTGAAGGCAACAGAAGAAAAATGTTCAAACTTCTGGTTTTAGTGGGATAATACTTCACTCCATATGTAAAGGGAAAATAACCAGACAAAAATACAGCTCAGATCCTGCATTTCATTTTGTTTCCTTAAACAACTTTTGTAAATCTGTCAACAACAGGACTTTTCAAGGCCCAGCTATGTTTATCTTCAAGCTTTCCATGCTACTGAACAGTTGTTTCAGTTACTTTGTTTTTAACTTTTGAGGCATTTGGTAGAACTGACTAAAGCAGAATGAGATTTATAATCTGAATTCTTTCCTGTATTCTGAGTTTCTGGATCTGCTGAAAATAAAAATCCGCTTTTTATCTCTTGGTCTTTCTGGTACCAGTGGCTTAACCTGCATGAAGCCATAGCCCACTGTTGCTACTCAATTGTTACAAAGCCTTGCATCTACAGCAAGATGCGTTATTTCCCCCCACCCCCCTTTTTCAATAATAAAAGCTTCCTCCTGTAAGAATTTTGCTGCATTCCTGTAAGAATTACTTTGTAGATGTGTTTCAAGTAATGAAAAACCTGAGCTTTTCTCAACATACCCTTTTCCTGCGTGTATTTACCAACTGCAATGAGAAATAGCTTGTTTTCTACTACTTTGGATTGCAGATTAATACTTCTTTTTTTTTTTTTTATTCACAGCTATTAAAACTAAAGAAAGATACTCTCCTTTAACGTACTTTTCAAGGACATATTTTTTGAGTTGACAGTTAATACTTAGACTAGGAAAAAAATTATCTTTGGACAACAACTTTTAATTTTGTTACTGTTTTTCAATCATCATTAAAGACTGAAAAAAAACCTCCACATGACTGAAAGCAAACACTGCAAGTTAACTTTTGCAAAATGTACCCTAGGGGGGAAAATAGTTTTCAAACTTACCATGGGTACGTTTCAGGATGTCTTTCAAAACTCTTGAGATTAAGTAGCAGATAGTCTGAAAGAAAAACAAAACCTCAACAATAGTATGGGTTAGTGTGAAGTTTGGGGAAAGAATTTACGTTCCAAGTGTCATGCTGGGTGTTTGGTTTGTTTTTTCAGTTGGATGCACCAATTACAGCATGATTCTGAACAGCTCAGCAGTACAGCAAGGTGCTTTATCCACCTGCTTATCATTTGTTGTGACTAAATGGTACAGTAGGGCAGAATATTTAACAGTGCTGGCTGTATTCCTTACAAGGAACAAATAGTCTGTGAAAGACAAAACTTCTCAGCTGCACAAAACATGTTACTATTAATAGTAGTGATAATTAAGAGGTGAAACTAGCTTTCAAAAAGGTACCTAACTTAGCAAATTTTGTGGTGTGCTTTCACCTTAGCATAGTAAGGAGCTTCTACTTGTAATATGACAAAGCTATTTAGTAATAACAAGCGGTCCCTAGGCCAGTCATTATTTCAAGCAGTTCATGGTTGTCACTAGTTACCTTTGAACACAAGACACCTTAACAGGCAAGTCTATCAGTGTTCCAGCTGCGTTTATGGGGTTGAGATTTTCTCTTAGGACATGTGTCTGTTAGTAACCTTAAGTTAATGTCACTTCTCACTTACTGATCATCTTTGGTCAGGTTCATGCAAGTCTCAGCATCCACAATAACCCATACTCTTGACTTTCTCTGCCTGCTTATGGGGAAGAACCAGAGCTGCACCCTCCTTTTTGTATCTGACATCAACACGCTTGTGTTGGTGAAACAGCAGATGATGATGTTCCTTACATATGAAGAACAAGAGAATGGCACTAAATTGATAAAAGGGTAGAGTTGTACCTGGAAGAGTTGAAACTTCAGTTTCTTATCCTGAAAAATTCTGACTCTTAGGACAGCTGTTAAGAGCTTTTTAACTACAGACATAATCTTCTTGCCATGTGGCAGGATAAACTGTCAAGTACTTTGATCGGTGAGTTTTCAATCAGTCTTCAAGTTCTGTTTTTCTAGATTCAGAGTAATAGCTGAGAAAATAGGTTTTGGAGAAAGAGGCATCGAAGTATGAAATATTGAAATCTGGTACTGATCGTGGTTTACAGGCATTTTCTTGCAAGGTAATTAGCTTGCTAGCTCAGTGGTGTATGAGTTATGAGTGTTCAGTAAACAGAATCCATCTACTGGAACTATGAGGAAACTTAAATTATAATGGGGATTGCTTAGTGGCCCATGCAGTTTCCCTCGCTTTGCCAAAGCTGCTTTTAAAATGCCATTCGAGCCTGAATGCAAACTTCAAAGGATTGTGAAACTTGAACAGTAATTTATGTTAAAAGTAAATGGGAAGAAAGCAACACTGGTGGCGTTCTTTGCTTATTCCTTTAGTCCTTCTTGTATGTCGGTAGTTTTAGGAACAGTGCTACAGTTAAGTGAATTGCATGTCTGGGTGTGTGCCTCTAGCCTTACTAAATGTCAGTCACGCTGTGGTGATCTCTGTGGCTTGAATCAGATGCAGTTAACAATGGTGACTTAAGAAGATGCAGTAATTCTCTTTTGGGGAACAAAAAAAAAAGTTGGTACCAGCTTGAATGATCTCCCTATCTTGGCACAAGAGCGTGTTCTGTGGGCTTGCCTCTCAGGAGGGTGGCCCTAGCATATTGTGCAGCATCCTGATGTCAATTACAAATCCTGACAGACAAAAGGGTTGAGTGATTCTTACTCCTATGGCTGAAACTCTTTTCCCACTTCACGTGCTTCTGAAATGGATCTACAGGCCAGAATTGCTGTTGATTTTTCGATTTTTACCCTGACCATAATGGCTTGCCTTCAGGTTGTCACAGGCTGTCACTACTTGCAGTTTTTAGGTTGCTCTTAATGTAACTGTGACTCTTGTGTATTGCCACTGCTGCTTTTGTGTGCTCATCAGGGAACGTAACTCCACTCTGAAATTTTAGGAGAGTTGTGAAAAATTGTATGACTCCATGAAATTACTTAAAATGAGAGTCTTTGCGTATATGTCTGATATGTCACAGTACTGAAATCAATGACTGTAGAAATATCCTATTTTTTTTAAGTGCCTGCTTATCTTAATTTTTTTATTGCCCTCTGGAAAGTAAATACCTGAACATACATGTTATGTGCGATTGAGACTTCTGATTTTGGAGTGTGTCGTCAGTGTGTGCTTGTGGTAAACTTTTGTAATAGACCATGAAACTAGTTTTATAGCTTAGCACATTAAGTACTAGTTTTCTGATGTATTATTAAGTAAATTTAAGTATTGTTCTGGGTTTTTTGTTTTTTATTTAATATGCGTGTCAGAATGATAATTCAAAATTGAGTGATAGTTTTGGGTTTTTTCATCAAGAATTAGCATTGACAGCACTCAATTAGTGGGCCTACTTTTTTTACATTATTTTTACCTGTTGAGGAGATGAGTAAGTGAAGGGGGGAAGGTAGAACTTACAGACTATCTCGGCTTGCTTCCTAAAATGAACCTGTTTTTCACAGAACTCAGCTTTACCTTTCCAGAAGCTGAATAAGTACTGAAAAGGTTTTGAGATCTCAGCAGATCTTAGTGCTTGTTTTGGCTCTAATTGTTTATCATTTCTGGAAGAACTGATTATTTGAAACTGATCGTCTATTCTGTTCAGTCTGCAGACCTTACAGGAACGTTTAAGAATTCCAGACAAGGTGCAGGACTCTCTGGCTACCCTGGTAATTTAATGAACAATTACCTCCAAAAGGAAGCTGGCTCGGTCAGCCCTGGTATTTGGATGTTGGGTGGCCCTGATGGCAAACGGCAGCCAAGGGCTCCCTCGTGTGGTGGGTGTGCGGGGCTCTCAGAAGCGTCTGGCAGTATGTTACAGGGCGAGTGCTGTAGTTCACACGAGCAGGGAGAACACTTGTTGAAATAATGCAAGTAGTTGACCCCGGGAAGAAACAGAGCAATGGAAACTCTGCTGGTACTGAAGCTGCTGGGTTTTTTCCAGCACCTGTTAGACATCTGGAAATAATACCATTGCATAGTAATGGAGCAGAGCGCTGAAAAAAACAATGCCAGCTGTGTATTCAAACAAAAATGAAGTTCTACATCATTGGCTCTGCTTTGTGTCTTGTAAGACACGCTTCTCACAATCTCACATGTAGGAAAACTATCTTCAGCACTAGCTGTTTAGAGAGGAGAATCGTGAGGACGTGTTCAGTAGACAGCTGGACAGCGTGAAACTTTTAAGACTGGAAGATAAGTAGACTTGATATTGACCAAAAATTCCTGGAGTCAGACTTAATGTTGCTGCCCAAAAAAACCCACTCCACCAAGATGCTTTAATCAGGCATGAGATAAAACTGTCATATTAATTAGCTGCTCTATAATAATGATGATATGTAGAAAACAATATGCATTCTTTTTCAGAAACAATAAAATGTTGCAAGACTACTGAAAATGCATCACTTGAGTTCACTATGCATGTGTAACTTTGCAGGGACTTTTCCTGTGTGATACAGGTCTCACAGTGTTTCAGAAGTACCTTTTGAAAGGGCTTACTTAACATTTGTTAAGTTAAAGCTCATACTTGTCTCTCTTTTAAGGTGTAACAGATGGTAAATGACACTTGAGCACTTTCAGACAAACTCTTGCTAATAGGACTGCATAGTTCAGATGACTGAACTCTCTTACTATGCATCCAGCCCTGTAGCACTGAACAAAGAGCTGTTCAAGATGCTCCCTTTGGCGCTTCTGTCTAAAACAGTCTTTCTTCTTGGTTCTGAGGTGCCTACAGGCTTTAGGGAATGTTCTGCCTGAAACTGAATAGTAGCTCATAGGTTGAAAATGTCACAGAAGCATTTTGAAGCAATTCGGCACTCCTATGTCTGTAATGAAACAGATTATCATCCTTTGGCCACTGCAGAAGGGAGCAGCCACATAGAGATGATCCTGCGTATCGCATCTAGTTACAGAAGTCTTCTCACGTTACGTGCTGCTGTAGAACCACTTTATTTACTTTCAGCGATTTTCCAGATTTATGAGTACAGTAGTCAAAGAGAGAGGATCCCTTTAGCTTCACCTTCAAGGATGCTGTCTGATCTGAAGGCTCTTGCCCTTTTTGCAAGTGCAGCATAGAGTTTAGCTGTTCTGGGGCAAGCATATTAAAGCTATAGAAGACAGGCTATTGCCTGTGGCTGTTGTAGCTGCTTCCAAAGAGAATGGAGAAGGAAATTAATGCTGGTGAGTACTTTCTCTTGCAAGAAAAGTTGTAAGGCAGGACACTTCCCACGGAAGTTGAGAGGGCAGGCTGTAAAACATCTTAATTGCTGGCCTGGTGTGGTTGGGCTAAACAGCCCAGTTCAGCTGTGCGTGTAACTCCTTTAACAATAGACTCATAACACAGGTTTCTTCTAAAGAAGAAAACGTGCTTGATGGAGGTAAATAATTTAGTTTAGAATGTCTTCCAATTTTTCTTACCAATGTAGCTGAATTACTGTTTGGAAATAAGCTCTGCATTTTCCAGAGAAACAGGAAGTTTAGAAGACACAGTAAAAATTAAGAACAAACTCCTCACAGATGGTAGTTATGTATAGATTATCTAGGGAGAGTAAAACCTTTGTCATTTTAGCCTGCACTTGTTTTTAACTGTTCATTACTATATACAGGTGCTGCCCTCAATCCAATTAAGACATAAATTTCTGCCTGAGACAGGTGGTCACTACTAGCAGTCCAGCCCTTAAAACTGTTAGTAGGCAGACAATAGCAAGGACGTACCACTGGCTTTTAGAGTGCAAACGCTTCATTTGAATCTAGAAGAAAAAATTGTGCCTGATATTATAATCGGAATATGTGATCTCTAAATTGATAAAGTAGAGAGGGGTGTGTATGCAACTGAGAATGTCAGCAAGAGTGGCAAAAAAACCAAGTGATGTTAGGTTCCCCATTCAAGTAGAGGACATGAGCAGTATTTACTGTGTCAGTAGACTTGAGATGAAACCTTTAGACTAAAGCCACCCACAGGAAAATGTGACCTGTTGTTCTAGAATCTTCCTTGATGATGTCCTATTAATTGACCTGTCTAGGGCAACCTCTAGTCTTACGTGACAGGGCGCACTAGCTAGTCTCCCAAGACTGAACTGGGAGATGCTTCAGGACACCTAGGCTCTTTTATGCAACCAAGTGTCTTATACATCAGCATGCTTTCTTCTTTTTCATGTTACCAATTCTCTTATCTCTCCATTACGAATAATCTGGGTAGTAACAGGGCAATAGGAAAAATTGCATTGTCTCTGTATCTTATTCCTCCCCCAGCTCATGAGAGAGCTTTGCAAAAGCGATTCATGGTGATCAAGTGAATTGATCTTGCTCATGATTGCTTTTGAGCATTCAGTAACTCAGCAGTAACCTCTTCTAGTTGGTGTAAATAGCTGTGCCTCATAGAAATACACTTTGCAGTGTAGTGATGCAGTTTTTTTAATCTCACAACCCTTTTGAGTTATCAAGGAATAAACAGACTCGTCTTAGATCTTGCTAAACAACCCATTACGTTTCTTGATCTTTGTCATTTCAGTTGTCACATCTCTGGTAGTCCAACCTAAGTCTTCACTGTGAATTTTACTTCTAAAATAAAAGTTCTTATGTAGCCTGTATAGTTAAAAATGTTGAAGCAGTTGCTGGAAGTAACTAAGGAGCCCTTTCATGTATAGAGTTGTACAGTGAGATTATTCCTATTCAGAAAGTTGAAATTTTTTGTTGTCAGGAGGAGACTGTTGTTTAACCAGTTCTATTAAAAGGGCTCTGTACTGCTTTAAGTAATATTACTGCTAGTTTGAAAAGCAAAATGTTAAGAGCAGACAACAGGCATCATTACTGCATCTACTTTATATGACCGCTTTATCTGTGGAGATAGCATCCGTTCTGGCTCTTCTCTGAATGTTGTATAGCTGAGCTTTTTCTTTGGACTTTTACAGGTGTGTGCAATAATTAAATAGGCTTCATTTACAGAAAACAAGTAAACACTTAAGAAACAACCTGGGCAGGATAAAACTAGTTCCTTTGTGATTTTTCCTGTGGTTAGTATTGTATATTGAAACCTGTTTGCTTTAAAATAAATAAATAAATAACCCAGTTACGTTTTTTGAGGCACTTAAATTTACATTTAAGTAGTAAATTCAGGAGCACTGTGACCTAGATCTTCCTACTCGTTTATTTCCCTCGTCAAATTTAAAACTTCTTGATCTTTTGCTGACCAGTCAGTTCCTGTTAAGTTGTTCTACTTGTCTTTCCTAAATACTGAATCAATGTCTTCTCTATTGTTGCTTATTTAATGTTAAATTACTTTGGTTGCACTTCTTTAGTGCGCATGTAGATTTCCACTCACTCTCTTAAGCAGTACTTCCAGGTACTGATTAGTGTTAAATTGCTTAAATTATTTTTTGTCCCTCTTTTGATCCATTGGATATTGATCCCTTCTGTATATTGACTGTAATGCCAGGAATTGTTAGCATTATCTAATAAACTACTATTTAATTTACATCATCGTTATATGGTGATCAACTGATACATATGAAACTCATAAACTTGAAACCTAAAGTCAGTAGCAAAGTGCTTTCCCATTTGTGAGTTCTTGAAGGCCACACACTTAGAGGCTGAACCTTTGGACCCACTTAGTGTGTTCAAGGTAGATTTGAAGAGATGCCTGACCAAAAGGATTTTTTTGCCACTTGTGCTTGAATTTGACTTTGTTGCAAGTGTCAGTTACATAAATCATAAAATGTAATTAATGAAGGTCAATTAATAAAGGTCAAATCATGACCTTTGCTGTAAATCCTTCCCTATCTTGCAGGCTTGCAAGTTGCACTGCTACTGCTATGTGGGTTTTGGTTTTTGTAAGATTTTGTTGAACCAAAATTCAAGTCAAACTGCTTTTCCTCAGTCATTGTTTTTAGTTCACTTCATCACTTTGACTTTCCCTCCTTGAGGTGAATTCTTCTTTTACCAATCATTTAGTTAACTGTTGCTTTATTCTACATGACATTGTCTAATTTTCACAGCATCCCAAGCATAAAATCTAGTAAAAGGTGTACAGAAACAGCTTTAAACAGTGCTGTGAAATAGCCACGAGAACTACTGAGAAGTTCATCAACTGATAGACGGAGTATAGAACTTCTATATGCTGCACTTAGGAAGAACTCAGATTCTAAGTTCTTGTAACCCAGTTGACATTTCTGCGCTGAGTATGAAAAATACCACCAGCTGTCAGACATACTTTGCAATAATTGGGGTATATGACAGGTCTTTGAACTAGCTGATTCTACTGCATTTTGTGAAATCCTTGTCTGCATTTAACCAAATTGTCTGTATATGAACTAGCAAACCTCTTAAGCATCTTCCCTTAACACAAGCAGGAAAATTCAAAAGTGGTCCCTCAGGCATCTGATTCCAGAAACCAGGTTGAATTTCCAATTATTTATATTGCTTGTTGAGAACCAAGATTCTTCTTTCTTATTTGCTTCTGTGATTTTTTATTTTTTTTACTCTGAATGTGTGATTAAACCACTAATCTTCAGACAAAACTTTAATCTCTTAAAACTTAACCTTTTCAAATATATAAGGCCTCTGGAATGTCAGATTTGAACACCATTGAATTCTAGATGATAACCCAAATTAAACAAAACTGAATTAAATGAAAGGAATCATTCACAGAATCATTGAGGGCGGAACATACTTCTGGAGGTAATCTAGTCAAATCCTTTCCTCAAGCAGGTTTTCTTAGCAGGTTGTCCAGGTCTCTGTCCAGCCAGACTTTGGGTATCTCCAGAAATGGAGACTGCACAATCCCTCTAGGTGGCCCGATTCAGTACTTCACTACTCTCACATTTTTTCAATTGCAAAATTGCAGAATAAACCTGCAGGAATGAGTTCAAGCTTGTCCTGAATAATTACTGGATTTTTTTGGTGCAGTTTCCTAGGGTAGTCTACTAGTACCCATCAAACTTAACTAATAGAATGTTTCTAGATGAACTGATCATGAACAATATCTTTTATAACAACTGTTTATGCATTGTGCCTGCAGTAGCCTAAGTACTTATAATGGGAAAAATAGATCACATGAACAGACTAGAAATTATTTCTGCAGATCTTTTCCTGTTCTTTCTGGAATTAGTGAGTAGTGTATTGAGAACGCCTTAACTGAAATAGGTTTCGCTTTGAGATTTTAACATCTTTTAAGGCTGTGGTTTAAATAGGTTCCTTCCTACGAGATTAATAATAACACCAAAAATCAGCATTTCTGTATTAGGAGATAACAGTAAAATAAAATCCCTGCACAAAAAGAGACATTTCTTTAAGTTTCTCTTTTTTGGAGACAGTACTGCAAAGAGTTTCTGTAGACAGTGGGAGTGATGGAGGTGACAAGTACAGAAATTGCTCTACTGTAATCAAACTAATAAGGAAAAAGGTGCTTTTAGGATAAGGAACTTTGCTGTGTGTAGGTAAAGCTGTAAAAGAATACAGAAACATTCCTGCATATTTCCATATTGTTTGTTGCAAAACCACAATTACTGGGGTTGGAGGCACTTCTAGAGATCATGTAGTCCAACCTCCAGCCTAGAGCAGGGTTATCTAGAGCAGGTAGCTCAGGACTTTGTCTAGTTGAGATTTGGAAAATTTTGTTAATAACTTTGCATTTATTAACCTGTTCATGGCTTCATCTAACCAATTTATTTGTGCTTGTGTGTGCTGTTTTGAGGAGCAGATTAGGAAGAGTAGATGTGGCTTTGCAAGGTGGGGGCTGGGGATGTCCACTAACTTTTGGTGCTATGGTAGACTAATTTTGTACAAAATTATGAATGCCAGCAGTGGCAGGCTTGTTACTAAACCCTTTCTTGTCTTATTTAATCACTTATGAACTTCCCATCAGTCATTTACTTTATTTACTATTTAATACATGGTGTATAGATACCTTGCAAGAGCTTAATACAGCATAGCTTCTTTTATATATTTGCTGACAATATATGAATTTGACATTTGTGCTTTATGTAATATTTATCCTTTTATATGTTTGTATCTCCAAACTAATATTTCAAACCAGCATTTTGTGAATTAGGTGCATTGAATGCTTCCCTTTAGCACGGTGACTGGTTTTTGAGCCTTGTTAACTCTAAAAAAAGAATGGTCAAGGAATATGGGAGAGTTTCTGAAAAGGTCTGTGGTAATGAAGGATAATATTATGTAATATCCTTTTGTTACTGTTACATTTTCTACCTGTTTGGATTCTTACACTTAAATATTTATAAAAGGATATGTTAGTTGTGGATAGTATACTTCAGGGTTTTGAAGTTGTCAAGAGATGAAGTGCTTAGACAAAATACACTGTTAAAATGGGCTGTGGTTCAGTGATTAAGAGCTAATTAAAAATGCTTAATGTCCATCTGTCATCTGAATTACCAATGCTAAAAGAACCTGAAAATGCTGCATTTTGGATGGTATTTAGCTCATGACTGGTTACTTGTACCGGTTGTGTGTATAGGAACAAAATGAGCCTTTAAACTCCTTGTTGCTGAGAAGCTCTATTTAGTGTGTGAATAACACTTGTAGAAAAGTTTGGATTTGAATTTGACTGAAATTCTGATATTGAGGCATTTGAAACACACTTATTTTCAAGCACTGGTCCAGAATTTTGCCACTATATTTTCTCTGTTAAATTAAAGTTCTGGAGAGAGTGAGTAGTAGACTTTTTTTTTTTTCTTTTTTAACCTTAACCTGCTGGTCTCAAACAGATTATAAAAAACCCCTGAGCTTATTTTGCATAGCAGTTGTTTAAATCTTTAATTAAACTGACTGTAGCCATTTCTGCATTAAACTTAGGGCAGTCCATGGTAATGGAGGAAGCCAGTTAAAATTTTAACACCTTACTGGAAAAATTAGGTGTTGTGAGCCTTTGAAAACTTATCTGGAGCAGATAATGGTTTTTAAGCAATTTTTGTTCAGTGTATTAAAATCTGCTGCAGTACTAATGATTGCTCTTCTTCCTCTCTCTAATCAGGACAGAGCTTGGGTTATGGTTTTGTGAACTATGTTGAGCCCAAGGATGCCGAAAAAGCTATCAACACTCTGAATGGATTGAGACTTCAAACTAAAACCATAAAAGTACGTAGTGCTAATTATGATTTAAAGAAAACAAAGTATTTCAATTTTTTTTAGCCTGTTTAGATTTAGAGTTTGATTAGTATTAAGTATAAAAAACTTTGATTTTTTTTATGTACTTTGTAATATTTTAGATGTGAGCTTGAATTTTTTTAACTGAGAAATTGTGTTATGCTCTAGTTGCAGAAATGAGATACTGTATGTAGTCTAAACAATGCACTGTGTTCCTCCTTATTGTATCAGAGAAGCTGGTATAACTTATTGACACTCTCTTTTTCAGGTTGCTAGTGTCTTGTTTCTTATGCAAATTCTTGAAATGTTGAAATAACTATTTATGTTATCTATGAATTACTGGACTCCTAGGGCTGCAGGGTCTAGGTCTCTACTGTTCGGGATTCCTGGTTTTTTGTTTGTGTTGGAACTCTTGCACCTCTTCTTTACTGAATTAAATTTCTTAAATGTCTAGAAGCAGCAATCTTAGGAGTTAGTTTTTCTTATCTACTGTCTTAATCCATTATCAGAAGAATGAGATACTTATTTGAGTCGTTGTTTGGGCTCTGAAATATTCAGAAAAATATTCATTTATTGGGAAATGCAGACATTTGAATGTTGCCCATGTGTTGGTGCCTGAAGGCAATCCATGTTCCAGTCAGCTCATTCTTTCTCATTAAACAGCAGGATGTGCTAGCTGATCACTTGGGCATTGACTGCCCTCTAACCAGCATCTTATTTGAGCAGTACAGTAAAGCTCACCTCTAAAAAGGTTTGAACTTAAAAAGCAATGCAGAGCCACGTTAAGATAACTGAGACAAAAATAAGATGGTAATAAGTATGTTTAGGATGCCCTGTCTGTTCTGGATTCATAAGATTTAATAAACTGGATTACACTATTTGAAACTTAAATACTGCTGTTTAACAAACAATGAATTGTAGCTCATAATAAATGAGATGAAATACATGGGTAGATGCTTTGCTGCAGAAAGCTCCTTGTGTGTTTCTGGAAGACTTGTTGCCCACAGGCCGTCTCTCCCATTTTCTGCTTTGGGGCAAAATGGAGGAAAGTAACTTTGTGCTCTAGTTTGTTGAAACAGTCTTTTGGATGGAACTGGGTTTGTGTTCCAGTGGTATTGCATCTTTGCATTTAATGTGTTGGATTGCACAACTGAAAAATGCATCTGTCCCAGGTGATAAGTTGGATGCTCTGGTGATTATATAGCCAGACAAAAAAAGTATGTTGTTATAGACAGTTGAACCAGGTCTCCCAAACTGAAGTGATCCCTTAAAGGGGTGTTCAGTGACTTACTTAATACTGCCAGTATGTAAATAATTAATCTTCTTTCACCTTGTTATGGTGATTAACGCAAGCAGTCAGTGTACTTCTGCAACAAAAAATTAATAGTAAAAAAAAGTCTGGGGGAAAAAGATTAAACTGCAGTAGATAAATGTGGGTGGTGACACTTTCTTTTCCTGCCTTTTCAGGACATGAAAGTAGAGTTTTAAGTTATACACAATAACAGACAGTGACCCTTGCAATGAGACTAAAGCTTATGTATAAAACTTCAGGGATTTGTGTCTTAGATGTTTCAGTTTTCTTTAGCTAAAGACATTTCAGTTGTTATATACTGAAAATACCTAGTTAATTAGAAAAAAAAAATCTGTAAATGTTACAGGTGAAATTCTGACTCTGACTACCTATATTCAGCCCCGTTTTATTTCAGCAGCATGTTTCAGTGTTCGTGTGCTCTGACTAGACAGGGAAAACTGCTTTCCTTCTCTTTTGTTCTTCTTGGACACAAGCTGTGGTTTCAGGCTGTTTTCATGACTGGATTCTCCCCAGATACTGTTTAAAAAGTCTGGTTTTAGCCTCCTTCCATGCTGCAGAAGGGGTAGAGACTGGGGTGATCCCTAGTATGTTTTAAGGCCAAGGCATTTGTACTTTCACAGTTGCTTCTACCATGAAAAAGAACTAAGATGTCTGTGTCACAATGACTTGGAAGGAGACTTACCAATAAAAATGCCCAGCCTACTGTGAAGCACTTCATAACTTACATGTTCCCCTGATAAGTCTGGGAACAATACCAAACAGAGAAGTGAAGTTGGTGTCTGAGGCCTTTGCTGCCTCTGTGAGCAACATCTCACTTGGAGGGAGTCGCTTCCAAGATCTCAGTGCCAGGACCTTTGCAGAAGCCACTTACAGTTTGTAGACAACTATATATGTTCCTGTTTGTCCAGAGTTGATGCTTCAATTGGGGAAAAAAAAAATCTGTTTGGCAAACTCAGAATACAACCCTTTGTTGTACTTTCAGCTATAGAAGATGGATGTCACTGATTCTTACATATACCTTCACATGAAAAATCATGGGATATGATAGCATTAGAGGATATTTTGACATTAAGACAAGAAAATTAGATGTTTGTTCTCTCTGTGCATTTTTGGGACTTATGTAGAATTGCTTAGTAGTTCACTAGATTGATAATTGAAAATGTTTGTTTTCCATTAGTCTACAAAACTGGAAGTAACCTCATTGGTTAAGTGATGGGCCCTCACAATTGTGACTGAACAAAGAGCATTGCCATTCAGAGGGAATTGTCCTGATAGTGATGTGAGATATTCTAGAGTGGGGCCATGAGACTTGCCTCTGATCCACTGCTTCATTTACTAGCCGGTTAGTCATTGGACATATTTCTCTAATCCCTAATAGGGGATGCCACCTTCTTGAAATAAAATATATTGGAAAGGCATGAACTTGTAAAATGCTGACTTAAGTGTTTCTGTATGGGTAGTGATACTGAAACCTATTACCTGGTACTCATTTAAAAAGAACACCCTGTGGAATGCTTTATGGAACACTTTATTGAACTACTTGCAAAGTATCTTAACAAAATTTCAGATCCATACCTCCAAAGCAAGTCACAGCAGTCTCTGACTTGTCTAACCTGGTGTCAGTTGTGCCTTCTGATTTGACCTGAATATTAAAATGAGGGTTCGGAGGGGAAGGTGTATGCATTAATATTGAAGACATGTCTAGGTGTGTTGGCTACCTGAATCCTACTCCGAAAGGCAGTATATAACTACCCGTATTAGATGGTGCCCTCAGTCCCATAATTTATGGTTTACTTGCATTGTAAAAAGGCTTACCTGTATTGCAAGTAGCCTCTGAAGTTTGGGCTTAATTTAATTATGCAACTTTATGAAAACCAGTTGTATCTTAGAATTTTCTGTGGCTTCTCTTTTGGAAGGAGTTGCTGCTGGGAAACACTTCAGATCTGTTGTTTAAGAGCCAGTGAAAACGTGTATTTCTGTGCCTGGAGTGACTTTGCTCTGCTCACTTGTTTGTCCATGGCTTCTTTCATATGAGTTGTCCTGGAAAGATCAGTTCCTGACAAATATGGAAAATGCAGAGGAGCAAGCAGCACGCAAGAGTCATTGACTTGCACATAGAAATAAGAAAATAAGAATAAGAAAATTCAGTGCATGTTTTGCTGGCTTGGCTTATGCTCAGGAGAGGAGAAAACTTCAGTGGCTTATCCTCCCATTGCTTCTGGGAAAACTGCTTCAAAAAACAAAAACCAAAAAGATACAGGTGAATTTATTGTGAGATTATCTGAATGTTTCAGTGTGGTGTAAAAGACATTAACAAGAAAGTGTAGTAAGATCCTGTCTAAAGAGGTGTGTGCAAACAAATGGCCTGTCCTGGAAGCGGTGTTTCAAGATCCTGAATAGGAGACGGCTTTTTACTTAGATTGTAAGGGGTAGCAGGAGGACACAGGAATGGGTTTTCTCCGTGTATCCTAGACTGCTTGAATGATGGACATGGTCTTTTTTGGGCTGTAGGTATCAAGGGGACACTGCAGATGGCAGTACTGGGGTGCTCCTTTGTCCCTTGCCAGGTGAACTGAGGCTGAGGAGCTTCCTGCCCCCAGCTCTATAGTGTGAGAGGGCCTGAAGTGGCAGAGCCTTTGCAATCAGGAGCTGGCAGATGGGGTTTATTACTGATGATTATTAATGCTGGTGATACGTGCATGGACATGTGTGCAAATATGCATTAGAAAGGAGAAAGAAAATGTTGTCCAGGCTAGGGGTTTAGGAGTCATCCTTCTTTGTAAGATAGCATTGATTATTTAGTGGTATTTCACCTGAATAGAGCTGCTTAAAAATCAAATTTAGTAAGGTTTCCTCCTCTTCTAAATTCTTTGGACTATTCGGGTGTTTACATGAGTAATTATCACTTGTCAAGGGAATAGAGAGTTAAGAAATGTTTTATCTGAAGTATTAAATCTGTAGGTTTTCTTCCCACTCCTTTATAGCCTTGCATATTAAAAAAAAAAAAATAAGGCTTAGCATGTAACATTCTGCCAACTTCCTGTTGGAATGAAGTTTGGCAAATTCTTTGGCTACATGCACAGATGTCCTACTTTGCCATCATCGCCTCATTAACTGCCCTACTGTAGAAAACTATGTAATGAGAGGAGCTAGTTCTCACTTCAGTTGAAAAGATAATACTGAACTATCAGCTTTACAAGTGCGTACAGAAATGCAGTACGGCAAGGGAAGACTGGAAGCTAGGGATGTGCCACAACTTCATTAGTGGCCTCTGAGGCACAGTGTCCTCGGCAATGCAGTTTCACCTGGTGCCTTGAGCTGTTACTGAGATTTACAGTGAGATTAATTGTAAAGGAATTAACCTTTGACCTAACTGCTCGAGGTCTCCACCCTTACGAAACCCTACCTATGATAGTACTCTTACAAATACTGTGTAAGCTTAATGGAAAACAACAAAATGCTGAAAAAGGAAGCATGCTAGTTCTGATTTCTGAGTTTATGCAGGAGGTACTAGATAGAGGTTGTTCCTGTATTCACCACTGATACTTGTAGAGGAAAATTTTGGTAGTGTCAGTTTATGTAGTATTTTTTCATTAGTTAATGTCCCTGAGGGGCAACGAAATATGAGTTGTGTAAAAAGCCTATTAAAATACCAGAGGCAAGTGAGCTGTGAAGGTGAGAAAAACCCTTCTTACCTTCTGGATTTTTTTTTTTCTTCCAGCACTAAAGAACATTGATCCTAGTGAGTAGCAAAAGGGGATCCTATTTGGAGGTTTAATTAAAGCTAGGGAGTTTTACTGGTGCTATCAATCAGTAGAGATTGAGAGAGAGGGAATGGTGCCAGACCATTTAGTGGTCTTGACAGGGTAATTAAATACCTTAGGACTGTATACTCAAGGTAAAATTGAAGTGCTCTAGCAGGTCAGAAGGAGAGGAACAATTTGTTTTGGAACAAAGGTAAAGGTGGTGGGTTTTTTTCTTTAATTTCTGCAGGAGTTATATAAATGGTACTTATACAATCTTTTAGCTATGTTACATTTAAAGCTTTGACAGCATTTCCATTTTAAACCCCCTCCCCACCCCACAGATGCCTTTTCACCCCCAGGTAAAATTTGTTTTTCGCTGAAATTCAAATCCCCTCCGACTTCAAATGTTACTTAACCAGCTTAAGCTGGCTGCTTCTTTTTCATGTTGCTGAATAATATTGAGAGGAAGATACATTTCTAAATGCATATTACTGTCACTTCCTGTAAAGCACATTACAGCCACGTGGTTGTTCGTTAATGCTGAACCACTCTGAGGAAAATAAGAAAGTGTGACGGACTGAACTATAAATTGTGCTAATCTCACCTGCAGTAACTGCGTAGCTTGTTTTCTCTTTGGACCCCAAATGCAGCATTACAGCTGATTAGAGTTTCTTGTGGGAGTCTCCCTGCTTTCCCTGGGGCAGAGGTTCCTTAGGCTAATGCAGCTCACCCTAAGGCTGCTGAGCAGGTTTGCTGCCAAAACTTGGTAGTAGTAGGTGGTGTAGTAGGGTCCGTCTCAATCTGCGTAGAGAATGAGGGGGTTTCTTATGCAGAAATGGATTGATGTTAGAAGGGTGTCAACAGTCCTGTATAGAGTTGAAGGAAGGCTGCAGGCATTGCTTAGAAGCTAAGTTCTAAGCAAGTGAAAATAAAGCAGAGAAAACCAACCAAAATAGCTTGTTGCTGCTGAGCTTGATGCATTTTGCTGTTCTCTGCCCTCCCCATGCTCTGCAAAATCTTTTAAGTAGGATGTATATTTCTGCACAGGTCCAAAACTCTAGGCATTGAGATCTGTCTGGTTTTTTTTTTTTTTTTTTTTTTAAAAATCGAACTAGTCATTTCCTCCATAAGAATACTTTTACTGTTGTACAATATTAAGACAAATTGACCTTTATTAAGCTAGTGACTTTGAAGTCTTTTTGACATATTAATTCAATATTGACTTTCAGTGTCTTTCATCCATGCAAAAAATATTTTTCCTGAAAGGTATTAAGATACTCTAGTGAAGCCATAACTGCAAGTGGCAATGGATATGTGTTTTGTGCATTTCTACAAGGTGTGTCTGTGGAATGAATAATACAATAGAGACCCAAGGGATGTGGTTGCTGTTGTCTCTGTCATCATCATCAGCTCCCTAGACACAAGCATGGGGAAGCTGGAATATACTTATTTCCTTCAGAAGAAAGGAGAACTGGTGAAGAGATTCAGCTGAACTCCAGAAACAGAAGAATTGGGGTCTGCTGTATCAAGACTTTGGTCTTGTTTATATTATTCCTGTGGAGGGTTGGGTTATTACCATATGTACTCCTGTCCTCTGAAGTATGAAATGGTATGTATATATATATATTTTTTCTTTTAATTGGAATTATGTGAAATTTGTGGTGCTCATACTCACTGGTTGAGCATTCATCAGAATAGAATCAGGAATACCAATTACGGAGGAAGGACTTCGAGACTATAACAAGTAAGAAATGGAAAATGTTTGGAGAATGGATCTCCTTTTGTTTCTTTTTTTTGTATTTAAATTCTAAATATTTCCTCTCTTTAAAGAGACAATGATAATCATGACTATAAATTCTAAAATGTTCTTTTCTATTAGCCTTTTAAAGGCAAAACAGTGGAATTGCTATTCTATGATTGTAGCGCAGAATTCCGTCTCCTGTTTCAGTGTAGAAAGAGGCTGGTCAACTTAATTTTTTGTCTTTCTCCTAAAGTAGTGCGATGAACTTCTGATAATATAGGTAAACTGTTGTACTATCTCAAGCACTTCTGGGACAACCTCTGGTTCTGTTTTCATCTGTAGCAGGATTTCCAGTTGGTTTCTGTGGTTAACATGTATGTTTACCAACTGGCATTTTGTCTCATGTATCACCTTCACGCTAAATCTTGTGAAAACCCATTTCTGGTGTTCCTTTGTAGTATGTTCAGATGCAGTTTTACAAGCACTTCCTCTTTCAGTAGTCTGCTGTCCTTAATCAGTTATAACCCATGGAAGATTCATGTTCCTCTTCCTCTCTGTCATATAAAGACTGGTCTTAAGTCTAAATTCTTCCTGGAAGAAAGCTGTCATGAGAGATTGCTAGCATAATGGAAATGTGTAGCCCTTAAATCTAATAAAGAGAAATAGAAGAGGAAAAAACCCATTCAAACAAAATACAGGAAAAAAAAAAACCACAATCAAGAGCTAGGAACTGAAGCTACCAACTGGAGATGAAGTACAATGTTAAATTAAAGTTGGAGAGGCACTGACCAATATATGTGGTGAATTCTGTATTTTAGTTACTTTCCTCATCCACTCTTTTCTTAGAATAGAAAACGTGTTTAGAATTACCTGAAGATGGCAGAATAGGAACAATGCTATTTATGGCTCGTTCTAGTAGAAACAATGCCATTTAGAGCCTACCTGTCCTTTCTGTTCTCAAGCTTTGCAGCAAGCAGCTGCTTTTGTCTTCATGAGTTCGTATAGCAGAAAATACAGAAGGAAAGGCAGTTCACCCTTTGCAAGGTGGACATTTAAAATTCATTGAATCATCCTTGCAGAACATGGTAATCGTTGCTCAGGGGTGTCCTCTGGCTTGGATGCTCTTTCTGTCTCTCACAGAGTCTGCCTCTCTGAGAACACAAACGCAGCTTTTTGCATAAGCTGACTGTATTCAAAATACATTGTGCTACCATTTTACAGTTGGCCCTTTGCCTAAGCAAGTCTAGAAACAAATTTAGGAAGACTGCTTTTTTCTGTAACATTGGAAAGTCCTCATCTGGTACTGACATAATCTATAAAGATGTTTTTAGAATCTTAGAATGGTTAGAGTTGGAAGGGACCTTAAAGATCATCAAGTTCCATCCCCCTGCCATGGGCAGGGAAACAGTTTTGCTAACTTTGGTCATGGCTTTGACTTTTTTNGCCATGAAAAACTGTAAGGACTTCATAGAGATTTTGCATTTTAAGACTTTTAAGGCATATTCTTCATTTGCATCACTGCTGCTTGAGGAATGTTTTCAGACAGCTGGTAGAAACATACAAACATACAAGATAGCAAGACAGCACATTTCATAAGAAGATCAGCTTGATCTGTCTTTGCTTGCTGAGTCACAAATTTATTACTCTTACATGAAATAAATTCAGATATCTGGGAGAGAGTTGCCTGCAGAAACTTGTTGTACAAATTGGAAGAAAACTATTTTAGAAACCATGTTCCTCCTGAGAGCGCCAGAACAAGGGATTGTTTTCTGGTAGCTACTGAAAGTCAGAACAGGCCTGCTGATCTAATTGAAGCACCTTTGGTACCTAAGGAAACCTTCTGTTGCTTGCAGACAGCCTTGTCAAACATGCAGCGAACTTTAGTTGCTGTTTTTCTTTGGCTTATAAGGGAAATGAGGGTATAAATCCTTCTGGAGCAGGTTTAGCTGCTGGGAACTGCTACACAGTGATGCCTGAAATACCATAAGGATGTCACTTTCCAACATTATGACTGCTGCCTTTCCAAATGAAAGATGGTTCTTTAAGATAATGCAGTGTTAACCAAAGGTGTGAGACTGAGCTATAATCAAGGCTCCTTGAATCCAAAGGAAAGGGCGTCCACCTAGCTGTGTACTCTCAACATAGGCCAAAGCAGGGAAAGGGCCCATTAAATTCACCTTTGAAACTGTAGCTCTGGTCAGGACTGTAACTGCTGTGTGTATTGGATCTGATACCATTATTGATCAGTGTATCTCCTGCCTAGTGATGAGAACTGGCTGTATTTTATTGGAAAACTCATGGCATAATGGCTGACTTAATGATGACAGAGAACATAAGTTGATGGCTTACTGATGAAAGACCAACTGTTCATCTTAGCTGTCTCAACATGAGTGCTCAGATACTTTACATAGTGAGTTTTCATCAAACAGGAAAACATCTCGCCTTCACAAGGAGGTATTTCAGTACTTATCTTATGATAACCTTGGGAATAGTACTGGGGAAAAATGCTTCCCAGACTGGAGAATCACATGCTTGCTTACAAAATGTTCCTTCTCAAGAATTATGGGCTTTCTCAGCTTCTCAGTCTGGTTGTCTTTAATGTCTCACTGCTGTTCTAGGCCTTCACCAGTCTTTCCATCCAGATGAGACTTGCTTATGGTCTGAGTTCCCCTTAAAACTTGTTTTGCTCTGCTGAACTTGCTGCTTTAATAAGGATTAAGTAATGTCCCAGGTGAGACAGACTGGATTAAAATGCTGAGCTACAACTTAAAGCCAGAACTGAAAATCATTTTTTTTTCTAGATTTAATGCTGATACAAATAACCTGAGCAGCTAGCTCAGTTTCCTAGTTTTGTTGCAGAACCAGGACTTCTGGCCAGCTGTTTGCTGGAACACGGAGTTGGGGGAGACTGTGCTGCAGGTGGCTGTGGTGTTACATTCCTGAATGATGAGTCAAATACAAGAACATGGTCAAAGAGGAATGAAAATTAAAAAAAAAAAAATTTCTGGTACTCATTGTTGAATGCTTCTCTCTGTCTAGCAACTACCCTGAAAATTGTTGGAAGCCTCAGATGCTCACAGAGAGTCCAGCTTAGGGCAAAAAAAAATGATTAGGGGATTGGAGCATCTCCCTTATGAGGAAAGGCTGAGAGAGCTGGGATTCTTTAGCCTGGAGAAGAGAAGGCTGAGGGGCAACCTTATTAATGCCTGTAAGTATCTGAAGGGTGGGATGAAGGAGGATGAAGCCAGACTGTTTTCAGTGGTTCCCAGTGACAGGATGAGGGGTAATAGGCACAAGCTGGGATAGAAGAAGTTCCATTCAAATATGAGGAAAAACTTGTTAATGGTGACGGTGACTAGAACAGGCTGCCCAGGGAGGTTGTGGAGTGTGCTTCCCTGGAGGTTTTCAAGACCTGCTTGGATGCTGACCTGAGTAACATGCTCTGGGCAGTCCTGCTTTAGCAGGGGAGTTGGACTAGATGATCTCTAGAGGTCCCTTCCAACTCTGACAATTCTGTGATCCAGCATGCATTCTGTGCACAAACATGCTTAAGAGTGAAGGTGATAAATACATAAAGGTGGAAGACTTCACTGTGAGCAGTTACTAAAAGCTGCAAGAGGCTACATCTGTAAAGAGTGTTCACTTTAATTCAGTGGAAGTTAGCTGCAGAGAGGTCATTCTGTAGTTTTGAAGAGCACATCCCTGCATTTTCTCCCAACACAAAAACCATGTTGAGTTCCTGTTTGTAAGTCTTAGTAGATGTGGTATGGTATTTTCAGCCTACAGCTCTTTGGCAAATTCCCATTGTCTAGATAAAATACGTGAGGAAGTAATTCTAGGAAGGAGGGAAGAGTTATATAGAATACAGGTACTTCTTTGTTGGCTAGTCATGCTCATTTGAGCTGCTGTGCCCATCAGTAATCACTATAAATGTTGTATTTTAAGTCTGCTTATTATATAAGTAGCTTGTAAAGGAACTGGAGCTTCAGCGCTGTTCTGGCAGTTGATTTGGATGTGGAAATGGGTGCCTGGGTCAGTGTAGCTCTCCCTGTGTGCCAGCATTGTAGGAGATCCTTTGTTAAGAGTGCATGTAGCAGGTGACCTAATTACTCTGTGAGCAATATCCTGAAACTATTGCTCACTTTACAGATGCCTTATATATACACGTATATATAAAATATACCCTGTTCCATGAAGTGCTTGAGGAGAAAGCTCTGATACCAGCGTAGTGCATTGATGAGCCATTTGTCTCTGAGGTCTAGCTCATCGTGATCCCCCCATCCTTTACTACTTCATGGCCGGATTTGGTTCTAATTGAATGTGTTTTGTGGAGCAGCAAACTGTCAGGTTGGTCAGTTAAGGCACAGAAGAGACATGGATCCCAGAGTGCAACACTGGCACAGGTTGTAGCTGTGAGAGCTGGCGTGTTTCATGGCACACAGGCTAAAAAAAGCAAAAGCTGTTCTGGTGGTGGTGCCGAAAAGCTGTTTCTTCTGTGTCCATTTTTTGAATGTGTTACCTATTGCAGGTCAGGCTATAGAAGTAAAGTCTGTATGGGATATGTTTCTATCTATTAGCTTAATCTACACATTTAAGTCAGGCTGTGTTGAGGAGTACATTTTTGTAGATCCACAGAGTTGTGTCTAAATTGCCTTTACAGTGTGAAGTCTATCGTGTTTCCAATTTGCTTTGCCCACAGAAACAAATGCTGCTGCAAACTTAGCACAGCATGAACATGTTTAACAAGGCAGTCTTGTGTATACTGGGAAAAGTGACCTTCAAGCTTTGTTTGGAACGGAACTATCTTTCACTTGAAGGGAGACAGAAAGTAAACTTGATAAATATACAGCAATGCACTCACCTGTTTCAGACAGCAAACTACCACTGACTAGTGACAGCTGAGACACACTCTCTGCTGTGTGCTGCAGCTTCTTGTTACTAGAAATCAAATTAAGAGTTCTTGAGTCATGGTGTCTCATATACTAATTTAAGTGCAAGTTAAGAATGCTTGCCTGGCACAAGGGTCCCGGAACATTTCTATAGCAAAAATGAAGAAATACATCCTTGTTCTTCCTGTACTTGCCAAGGGACTTACCTGTTCCTTGTGTATTCCTCTTCCCAATATAAATCTGCCTTGTTTGCAGAAAGGTGTAACCCAATGTCATCTGCACAGAGTGAGTTGAACCTCTTTGGAGGTTCTTTTTTCCCCCCACTGAAACATGATTTTTAAAAATACTGGATACTATCTGGAAGGCAAACAGTGTTCTGAGCTGAAAGTTTACGCTGGAAGCTATTGAATGCAAACATTTACTGAAATCTGGATTTTAACATTTAAAGATTTCAAATTTAAAGACTTGCAAGAATACCTTAACTAGAGGTATTTAGAATTTAATATAACTTTTTCCTAAAGTTCTTGCAGATAATACAAACACTCTGGTTGCCCTCTATACTGCTAACAAGCTATAAGATAAAAATGTAGAGGTATGGTGCTGAGGTGTCTAAAGGTAGAAGCAGATAGTAAGAAACTGAAACATCCAGGTTTTAGGCATTGGGTCTCTATTATTTTTGGCAACTTCTTTGTTTTAACCTATTAACTTCCACAGTTTTGACTTGAAAATTGTAAGCCAGTTAATCTTGGTGAAGCAAGTGAAAATACTTGAATTTGGTGTTGTAATGTTTGCATTTCTAGAAACAAGTGTCTTTCCTACTAACTGCAGTGGAAAATTCCAGTAAAACTCCTTTTAAATTGGTGTCTCCAGAGTAGCTGTGTTCAGTGTTGTACAGTGTGTGTCATCATTAATTATTTAAAACTATAGGCTTCCTGGATGCTTATGATTTGCATTGTGTTCAATGATTTTGACATTGCGTAACCTTATGCTTATCTATTAAATATTCACCTGATGAAGTGACTGTAGAAATAATACTTTAGCACAGCTACTAATTCACTGTATATGGATATTGTTCAAAGAGGTTGAATCTAGAACTATTGTCAAGTAATCACACAAGGAGCAAACTGGCAGGATACAGGTAGGGAGATTAGTCTGGAGAATCTCTGCTTTAAATCTGTATTACAAGTGAGATGGGTGGACTTAGACATCAATAATTAATAGAAAATGTATAACCCATACTCCAGACAAGCTTCTTTTGCATGAGCATTACTTCCCTTATCCCCACAACACTTTGTGGTGTCCTTGTTTGTCTCTAGTGATGCTTTCAGTAATGACAGATCACTAGTAATGTTTTGCTCAAGAAAGTCAGACTTCAATTACATCGGGTTTCTGAAGTTCTATGTTTCTTTCAGATTTCTTGCCTGGCCAGAATTAATCATCTTGCTAAGCACCAAAAGAGATAGAGTTTGGATATTGATAATGAAGTAGTGATTATAGTTTGATGTATGTTATTCCTGTGACTAATCTGCCAAGAATCCATTATGCATCACTCAAGATACAGTAGTTGTGACTAGGATATTTTCTGTGTCAGGTTATCGTTACCAGCATATGTTCTTAGATGTTAAAAATACTTTGTAAACACACTTCAAGAATTTAAAGGGAATGATACTGAAACTGAACTTAAAATGGTAATATTTAATGGCTAGAGCTTACTACTTCCATTTACTTGCTTTCTTTAAATAGCATTCAGTATAGGCCTTGATTGCTACATCAAGCTCTATTCCAAGCAGCATTTACCAGCTAGAGCGTGGGCAATAAAATGGATCACTGGATCAATTGTCACCATGAAAGAAGTCGTAGTCATTTGACAGAGGAAAAATTGAGAGTTTTCCAGATACGGTTTTATTTCTTGTCAGATACCAGTACTGTAGCATAAGGCAAACTTGCAGTAAGCAAACATTTTTTTGTTGATTTTCCCTTCTTCTGTGGGACTCGGAGTGAGTTTATATCCTTGATACGTGACAGCATGTGTCCAGCAGTGTGAATTCCCCTTTGAAAAGCAGTGTGTTTCTTTTGTGTTCCTCTTAGAGTAAGAGGGAAATGAATGTATTACTGATTTTATAGAAAAAGGTGAGTGGGAAACCTCGGTCGTGGCTTTATTATATTCACTTAATTCAAGTTAACTTCCAGAGTCTGGGTAGAACTCCCATTTCCACGAGTTTCCTTAAGATTTATGTGTTGTTACAGAATCATAGAATGGCTTAGTTTGGTGACACCTCTGCAGACCTCGAGTCCAACCACCTGCTTAGAGCAGGTTCACCATAAGCACGTTGCTCAGGCCTGTGTCTGATGGGGTTTTGAACGTCTCAAGGGTTAGACTGTACAATCTCAGTAATTTCTTCCAATGCTTGACCACCTTTGGCCATGAAAAGGTGTTTTCATGTGGAATTAAGTCTATATGGAATTTCCAAATGAAATTCTCAGTATTTCAGTTCATGTTTACTGCCTCTTGTCACTTGATAGTGGGTTATGGCTCCATCTTTTTGACTCCCTTCCTCAGATTTTTATGGCAGAGATCGTGCCGAGTTGCCTTTTCTCCAGATTGTGCTATCCCTGCTGAGCTGGTCCAGTTGCTTAATTACTTTTGTGACCTTTTACTTGGACTCAATCTAGTTCTGAATATCTGTCCTATGTTGAGGAGCCCAGACCTGGAGACAGCTCCCCCGTAAATATCTCACCAATGCTAAGAAGAAGGATCACCTCCCTTGACCTGCTAGTAATGCTTCTACTAATGCATCCCAAGTGGCTGTTGACCATCTTTGTTGCAAGGGTACATTTTGCTCACTTTTGTACTATATACTATATTTGTACAGATCTTTTTTGTGACCCTTCAAATCTCTCATCAGATTAAAATCTAAGTGGACATCAGCTTTTCTAACCCCATCCATGCATGATTGGACACCATTTATATATTTCTGCTTTCACATCCGGTACGTATTTGTTTTATATTAAGTTCAATCCCTTGTTAATGCAAGCAGGCCTGCAGATGTCTTTGCTTGATTTCCTGCTTGCCTAAGGATAGATCTTTGGATTGGAGGTGATCCTTCGGTCACTGGAGATGTTAAGCAGAGACATCAACAAGGTTTCCAGCAGCTCTTTTAGCAGCTTGCTTTGTAAGAACTGTTGTATCTTCACCTGTGGTAATCACTCAGGAGGTCCATCAACATGATGTATGGGAAAGAAGGGAGAATTTTTTCATTCTCGGCAACACTGAGCTTGAACTGCAGATCGGGCAGATCTTGTGAATTAGTTATTTTCTTCTAGCCTACCTTATCATCACTAACCAAGAGGGAAAGAAGTTTTAGTTATTAAACGTTGCCTCACAGGTAATTTAATATTTTTATTTGTTTTTGTCTGTGCTTATTATGTGTGTGTCCTCCCATCTTCATAAAGAACAAGAGACTCCTATTTCTGCTTACATTGTACGTCCTCAGTTTTATGCTATCTAATGTGTCGAATCAGAAATTACTTTGACAGCAGTGGGCAGCTAGAGGCAAAGTCCAATTACTGCATTAGATTGCTTGGAAAATGGAGCTATTTAATCTATTGACAGCTATAGAACTACTTCTAGAGCAAAGTCTAGTTAACTTTGGAAACAGAAAACAGCAGCACCATAAAGTATGGCTTAGGGGTTTTGGCAGGCTTTCAGCATCTTCTGTTCATACAGATTGCTTTTATCCTGTTTGAAAGGAGTTTGTCAAGCTTACTTTCTGCAACCTCTGTGCTTGCAAGCACGCATGCTTAGAAAACAGCTTAGTAACAGCTGTTTGTTGGAGTTCAAAGCTAATGTGAAGTCTGCAATACTACCTTAATTTTTAGCAAATCATGGACTTGTTTGGTTTTTTTTAGTTTCTCAGTGAAATATTTGAGTGGCAGTTGCATAACTTTCTTGTTAGTTATAGAGATAAGTCATTGCTTTTCTTCCTTCCTTAGCTGATGGTCACTACCAGGAATTCTGTTTTCTCTCCAGAGGACCTGACCCAATGCATGTGAGAAGAAAAAATCTTGTGCCTGACTGGATGGAACAGTTTTCGGGTGTATTTCAATTCTAGACAGAATTAAGAACTGGCAGATAAAATTGAGATGTGCCAGAAGTGCATGCAGTTTTACGTCTAGTTTATCTATAAGTAGTTCCTGTACTCACCTACTTCCATTTGTGTCAAACTTTATATTAATGATGGCCGTTTTGTTCAGTTAGAAAATGTACTTTCTTGCTGTGTCCTCTTACCCTGTAGCATTAAGTTTGGGTGGGTGGAAGGTTTTGTTTCACAAATCTAACACTTACTCAGCTGTTCAGAACTGCTTGGGTTTTGAGAATTCAGGATTTTGTGTCTAGTCCTGTCCCCTAGGTGGTATGTAGTCTGTCTCCATTCTCTGGCCTTGGGTCTCCTTAAGGTCATCTTGTCAAGTGAGGCATGGAGCTTTCTTACCGAACTGCATAGCTGAGTAGGCAAGTAGGGCAAGTTGTATCACTTCATAGCTGTTGTATTTTTCTGCCTCTTCCATAGCCATCGCTGTTCTTACTGGTGCTTTGGCTGAGTGCAGGCAAGCTTTACTCTCCGTTTTCCTGTCTCTAGTGTAGCTTACCTCTCAGGCTCTCCTTCCACCTGGCAGTATCATAGGTGCATACTTTTTCCTGTAGCAAAATGGGAAAATGACTCAAGGTCTAGAAGCTATTATTTCAGATAAGTGTGTATGTATTGTGAGGGTTGAATGTACAGAATTAAAAAAAAAAAAGTCCAACAAAACAAAACCAACCCACATTTCAACTTTTAAACACAAGTTGCAAGTGGGGTTTGGCTTCACAGCCATATAATGGTAGCGGATTTACCACTTCAGGAGAAAAAACCCGTTTTTATGAAACTTCAGTGTTAAACTCTTCAGCACAGAACTGGCAAAATCAGTCACTTGACCCAGTTGTTTCAGAATCTGCCATGCAGCTGGTAGCTGAACTCTGATGCCTCCTCTTTTTGTTTGACTTGAAAGACGGTGCTTTCTGCTCATTTTCATTTCTGTCGTTCCACTTGTACTTACTGCCCTTTCCAAATCCTCATCTAAAGAAAGGCACGGTTAATGACACAGAGCACAAAGATGCCCCAGTAGTGCCTCTCCTTTCCTTTCTCTCTCTGAAAGGGCTAACGTTGGTGCTGAGATGTGGACTTGAGTACTGAAACTCCAGCAAATTTTAAGAAATCAGAATTATGTATTTGCCTTTCCCAAAGGACATGCTAAATTTCTCACTTACCTTGTTAAAGGCTGTCAGAAATGAAGTATTCTATCACATGCAGGAACCTGACTGTTGTCCTTGTAACATCTTTTGTCTGGTGTCTTGTTTTCAGTAGTTTACAAGATTCCATCATTTTTATAATTTAAAGTTATTAAAAAGTTATTATTTAAAGCATGGTATATGGATAAATTACTTAGGGCCGCAAAATGGCTATAAATCACTTTGTTACTGCAGTTCTGATAATTAGAGGCACTTTTTGTGGCAGGTTACAGGCATTTAAGTCTTCAGCATTCCTGCTGTGTGAATCTGACTGTAGGCAATAGTTGATAGTGTCTGCTAGGAATAATCCTATGTTGACTTTTTAAAAATCACAAGAATCAAGTCAAAATAGAAAATCTAATCTCTCAATTCTCAGCTAGTCTACAAAATTAATTACTGCTTTCTGTTCACACTGTGTCCTGAAAAATCATAAGAGATATCAAAGACATCTTTTTTAAAGAAAAAGAAAACTGTTAACTGATTGGAAAATAACAATTGTCAGCGTTATGTGATTGGATTATAGAAGAGATGCCTGTGACGGAAGAAGCTGGACTGGAAAGATTTGTCCAGAGTCACATAGCAGATTGATGTTATGACCAGACATCAGGAATTTGTTTTTAAAAACAAACAAAAACATCTGGAGAGGTCTTTCTTTGGTTGGTTGTTTAACACTTAGCATTGCAGACACTGAATCAGTTTTTGCTAAAGGGTCAGTGGCTTTCTAGCTGGTGCCTCGATGGTGGCAATTTTCATGAGCTCCTCTGGACAGTACCCTAGTGCGTGTTTCTAATAATGTAAAAAAGTGACAGGGCATGTAAAATAAAGAAAACATGCTTGGATCTTCCTAAATTTGTCTTTTTAATCTTACAGTACACTCAACTCCAGTGGAAAAAAACTCTGTACTTCAGTGCAGATTTGTTGGAATTCAAACAAAGTGTATGGAAACTGGGAATTTGTCATTCCTGCAGCAAAGCTGGACACTGGCAGCTTTTCTGTCACAACTAAATTCACGCATCTTCACAGAAAAAGCAAATTAGTAGGAAAGACTGAGGTTATTCCCAGGTTGCCTGTGTAAGAGATCAGAAGACAAACACTTTGAACACAGCTCTTTAGCCAGCGTGTGGAGGAGCCAAGGCACTGTGGCTTGCAGAGCTCTGTGCATAGTGTGTTATCCTGGGCAGCTAAAAGGTCAGCCCTTTTCAGCCAACTTTGGAAGATAGCTTGCACAAAGCTTTTGGGTATAATATGAAATCATCCCATCAGTGTTCAGGGTACTCCTTGTTTTAGTCTCCAGAGTACTCTACTTAATTGCCTCTTTTGTTTTGCTTCCACAGGAATCTTTAGAGTCTGCTGATGGGGATGGAAATGAGGAGGGTGGGTAGGGGGCTGGTAGTGGGAGCGGGGCGGTCGACAGGAGGAACGGGACATAACAATTTGAAAGTAAGTGTCAAAGGATTAGACAAAAGATATGTTTACAGAGCTAAGTTCCAGCTGCCCAGAGTTGGCTGATCCTGCATTGCAAGGAGGGAGGGAAAGAGCGTGTAAATCTAACCACTTTGTCTTCTCCTGTTCCACAAACAAGGAATCTGATCTTCCTGTAATGTGGGTAAGGCATTTGCACGGAATTCAGTGGGAAGTACTCTTTAACATGCTGTTTTTGTAGCATGTATCCAAGGATTGAAGAATCATACTCGATGGACGTTTTGAGGCAGCAGGTACAAACTTCTGCCTAAGAGGACCTGAGAAGCTTAATGTTACTGGGCACTTGGTTGTAAGGCCTCAGTATTGGCAAGCTGCTGAACAGCCAAAATACAAGTTCCATTCCTACTTCTGCTATTTGTTCTTAGGCCTATAAAAGGGGTGTAGCAGAGGTTACCTTGACCTCAAGAATGATTGTGTGTAACTTGATAGCAAGCTCAACGCATGTACAAAGGGCATGGCACTTGAAAAAAAACTCGGCAAACCTCAGTGTGCTCTGGAATGCCTTTCTGTGTTCTTGACCTAGATATCTTTATTCCTTGTATTTTCTAATGCTTTCTTTTAACGATAATGAAAAAGAAAACATGCTTGGATCTTCCTAAATTTGTCTTTTTAATCTTACAGTACACTAGCTGAGAGCACTTTTTCTCCACCAAGGCTTGCTGGAGTGTGTACCTAGCTTTTCTCCTTTTTATGAAAGTACTGCTTAAATTATTTATGAGTTTATGTAGCCAGCCTGTGCTGTGTGGTTTATGTTGTGTTCCTTCAGTGTTTTTACACCAAAAAAAAAAAAAAAAATAATTTAACTGGCTTTTCTGTAACTGGTAACTTTTCTGACGGCCCTCAAAAACACTTCAATATTGTAGAACAAATTGTACTGTCCTATTCTGACTGTTTTTAAACCGTTTTGATTCCTAGTTTTTTTTATTTTCTTTTTCCAAAGGTTTCTTATGCGCGACCAAGTTCAGCTTCTATTAGAGACGCAAACTTGTATGTTAGTGGACTTCCAAAAACAATGACCCAGAAAGAATTGGAACAGCTTTTTTCCCAGTATGGACGCATTATTACTTCTCGTATTTTGGTTGACCAAGTCACTGGTAAGTAGGCAGTTTGGCACTTCATCTCATTTTTGGCATGGCAGTTTAAGAAATATTTCACCCTTCAGTACAATAGTTTTGTCTCTAGAACATACAAAAGGTGTATGTAGGCCAGAAAATGCAATTTTCTGCTGGAATTTTTCATAAATATGCATGGACAAAAATAGATTGTGGAGTGTACTGAACCAGCTTGAGTCATTTCCACCCTGAAGGTGCAGTTTTGAAGCCTGTTTCATGGCTTGTAATAAATTTACAGCTGCTATAATCTTCCTTTCCAAGCTGCTGCGTGAAAATAGT
>VXBJ01006319.1:413272-509795 GCA_013400055.1 Nycticryphes semicollaris
TTTGTCTTTTTAATCTTACAGTACACTAGCTGAGAGCACTTTTTCTCCACCAAGGCTTGCTGGAGTGTGTACCTAGCTTTTCTCCTTTTTATGAAAGTACTGCTTAAATTATTTATGAGTTTATGTAGCCAGCCTGTGCTGTGTGGTTTATGTTGTGTTCCTTCAGTGTTTTTACACCAAAAAAAAAAAAAAAATCATTTAACTGGCTTTTCTGTAACTGGTAACTTTTCTGACGGCCCTCAAAAACACTTCAATATTGTAGAACAAATTGTACTGTCCTATTCTGACTGTTTTTAAACCGTTTTGATTCCTAGTTTTTTTTATTTTCTTTTTCCAAAGGTTTCTTATGCGCGACCAAGTTCAGCTTCTATTAGAGACGCAAACTTGTATGTTAGTGGACTTCCAAAAACAATGACCCAGAAAGAATTGGAACAGCTTTTTTCCCAGTATGGACGCATTATTACTTCTCGTATTTTGGTTGACCAAGTCACTGGTAAGTAGGCAGTTTGGCACTTCATCTCATTTTTGGCATGGCAGTTTAAGAAATATTTCACCCTTCAGTACAATAGTTTTGTCTCTAGAACATACAAAAGGTGTATGTAGGCCAGAAAATGCAATTTTCTGCTGGAATTTTTCATAAATATGCATGGACAAAAATAGATTGTGGAGTGTACTGAACCAGCTTGAGTCATTTCCACCCTGAAGGTGCAGTTTTGAAGCCTGTTTCATGGCTTGTAATAAATTTACAGCTGCTATAATCTTCCTTTCCAAGCTGCTGCGTGAAAATAGTCCCTATGTGCCTTATGAAATGCTATTAAACACTTTTTTTTATATAAAAATAAAATTTTATGCAGAAATGCACAGCTGGTTCTCTGAGGCTAGGATTACAAAAGACCCAGACTGGTGATAGCTGGTAAGACTGTTTTCAAGGTTGCCTCATTAACTTTGGGCACACTGAAGAATATGAACTTTGAGTTCCTCAGGAGAAGGTAAGTTCAGAGTTTAGCAGTGCTCTGAAGAGCTAAGCTCCAGCAGGTTAGTTGTATTGTTACAGGATCTTAACTAGTGAGTGTCAGTTACACTGTGTAGTAACTCTTTGGATTTGGGCAGTAGTGCGTGTGGTTTTGCTGGCTCAAAAGGCTGATCTTCATAACTTGCTGCTTTTATAACTTGGCAGCTTTATAATTTGCCTCACCTGCTTCTAGCAGGCCTGTTCCAAAAATAAGTAATCAAGTGAAATGCCAAGTACATGACAGAAATATTGAGTGTGTATAGGAAAATACAAAGGAGCAAGGCTCTAAAAACTCTGGTCTTTCCAAAAAAACTAGGGGTGTGAGGCAGAAGAATTAATTTACTCACATAATTATTCCCTGAGTAATAAGCTAGCTTGGATTCTTTCATAGATGTACCTTTTCAAAGGCACATGTCATCATGGGTGACTAAAAGCTTTCAGCTCTAGGAGGTCATAAAGTTTTCAAATGGTTTTACTTTGAAAGGATTGTGTGTGCCAGTGTTTGACACTTGGCTGACCTGTAGGGGATCTCCTATGTACTATTTTGTAATTCCATTTTGTTAACAGAAATCTCAATATTGACACATAATTCTTAGAGCGTTCCAATAGTGTAAGTTGGTGGGAATGTAGAGGCAGGGAAAGGAAAGATAAAGGCCAATTAGTGACTTGCAGAAGCAGCAAATTTGCAGGTCAAATTTCCAGTCTGTGCAATAAATAGCTGTTTTCAGTATGTTCCTTTATGCTTGTACGTAGAAATAAACTTTTAGATGTGTAATTCTGAGTACTCATAAATCCTAGCAAATGCAGAATAGTTCTGTGGCATAGACTGCTGTTCAGATTTAAGGTTTCTTCCCTCCTCCTTAGTAATTTGCAAGAGGTAGACACAAAATGATATGAATAATAAGGTTGCGACACTAACTGACAGATGTAAAATGCAAAATCGAGGCTGTGACACTTACCTCCTTAAAGATTTCTTACGCCTGCTCATTGTCGCTTTGATGGTTTAAAGTGTCATTGCTTATGAACAGAATCCCCTCCTTGTCCCTGATGTCTTTCTCAAATAAGGACAAGTGTCTAACATGTCTGTTTGTTCCAGAACCAAACTGTAAAGGGCTGCTAAATGGATTTAAGACTATTACAGCTAAGCATGCAACTAACTACTGTTGTATAGTAGCTATACAACTCTATATACAACTAGTGTTGTATATAGTAGTTTTAATGTTAATTAGTTCAAGTATTGATATCTCAGTGAGTTTATATTTAAGCCACAGTAGAAAATTTTTGAGATGTGATGTTCCTAAGACCTTTCATAACCACTTGCCGATCCCCTGGCATGTTATCTTTGTTTTTTCTCTATGAAGGAAGAATCTATAGCCCAAGAAAAGTTTACTTTAAAAATAACACCTATTGAAGTGTGACAATATGCTTAAACTGAGCCTTTTACTTAGCAGTAACTATGGACTGTTAAAACAAGCCTGTCATTCCCATTGGGGCAATCCAGAACTTCATCCTCTTGCCATATTTGCTCCAAAGGGAAATTCAAGGGGTGCTGCAGGAGAGCACAAGCCATTTCTTTCTGCTAGGGAACAGGAGCTACTTATAGATTTTCTGTGAATTTAGATACTGCAGAGTAGCACAAACTGAAAAGAGGTTACAGTGCAGCTGATTCTGAGTTCAATTCCACCCTAACTACAAATTGCTTAGTTTCAGAATTACTCTTTGGCTCACTATGTTTAAGTTGTCTCTGTTGTGTTTTCCCACAGCCTGCCAAGCTTTCTACAGAACATACTTTTGTTAGTTAAAATAAAAAAGAATAATAATAATAAAAAAAAAATTATAGTATGAAAGTCTGAGTTCAGTTCNCCAAAAAACTAACCAGGCCATCCTTTCCCAGCTGTATCATTCTCCAAACAGAAGGTATCCGGCACCTCTAGCTCAGCAGGCTCAACGTTTTAGGTAAGTCAAATACATATTTGTGTGCAGTGCTGCTGGGAGCCATGAGTTCCCATGGACCTGCTTGTGTTTCTCCACTCTTTCCCATCCCTGTTTATCTGATTTCTGTGTGTGAAGGAAACACATGAAGATGCTGAACTTCAGCTAAGCTCCTACAATGCAGCCAAAAGCAAAAGTGCGTTCTGTCCTATTCACAACATTTCAGTATCTAATAAATCTACTTAGAGTTAAACCAAGATGACATCTTTCTTCTACACAGTCACTGAAAAAAAATCCCCTTTTAAAGGTTATTTTTAATTTCCTAGATTGTTGTGCCAGTTGATTCAGTTAACATTGACCTAGGTGATTCAATTTTCTTCTTAGACATATGGCATGCCACAGCCAGCCTCCTCTTCCCAACCCCCTAGCTTTCCTCCCTGTTTTCTGGCTCTCAGTTTTTTTTTGTAATTGTCTAAATCCTGCATACCACACTATGCTTTTTGAACATGTTTTTTTCCATCATGTTGAAACTACAGCCGTACAGTTCCCTGTGATATTTACTGTATTGAAGAGGACAGATGGTGAGAACAAAGGGAAACAAATACGGTATTATCTACATTCATGAGTACCTTGGATTTTTTTCAGTGATTTTGCTTGTTTCTTCCCACCCTCTGCCCCTGGTCTCTGTGACTGGAATGTGTTAAACAGTAATACACTCTGAAAAAGTTTTTATTTTATTTTTGAAGAAATAAAATCAGCTGGCAGCTTGCTTCAGTATACCAGACTTCAAAAGCTCTGCATTGGCCACCCTTGCTTTTAGGCCAAACATTCAGAGTTCACGGACTGCACTTCTGGCAAAACTTCTGAATTCTTTTCTTCTGTGTTTCAGCCTTATGTGATGCAAGTGTTTCACAGGTGTGAAGGTCAGCAATAAAGTAGGATTTCTGCCCTAAAGGAAGAGATAACCAATTTTATTTTTTATTTGGTGGATTTTCTTATAATTTCTTAGGGAGTAAAAGGGTTAATTTAAACAACTTGCTGAATATTGAATAAAACTAGGCTTGCCATTGTTCCATAGACAGAACATAGGGGCAGAAGTTGTGCTTGCAGCACGGACCCAAGGGAATTACATGAAATATGATCACGAGGAGCTGTTGTGCATCCTGTGTTACGACATCAAGCGTATTCTGACACGTCTGGCCTGCTGACTCCTTGAGTTCTCCTGAGTGCACTTGTTCTCAGATACTCAGCTGTGTTTAGTGTTACTCTAATACTGGTTGGGATAGCATCTGTATTTAACTGATATTCCAGCTAGATATATCATTTAAAAAAACAAAATCTTGAACTTTTGTCAGTTTGTTGTTTTTTTTTTTTATAGGACCTAAAGTTCTTTGCAGTAAAGTGATTTAACTAGACCACGTTTGTCCTCCGAAGTTAGGCTTTAAACCATAAAAAAAAATTATTTGGTTGTGATTTGTTTAAAAGGGAAGTGTATTTTTATGCATACTCACTTAAATTTCACTGAAAAGTTACTTTACTGAGGTACTAAGTGTGAAGTGATGCCCGAAACAACCATAAGGGATATTGTGATTTGCTGCACTTAAAACTGTAATGGTAACAAAAAGCACTGAGTAGGTACCAAATCTGTAGTGAATAACAGGGAGAGTAAAATGTTTCTCCCTTCTGTCTATATGGAAGGGAGAGCAAAGTTGAACTGACCAGTGAAAAAGTAAACTGGGGTTGCCAACAAAACTAAATTATTTTTGTAATTTTGGGGGGGAAAGCCATCAAGTTGAATGGTGAATTTTAACTTTTTGTAACTAAAGAGAAATCCATCTTTCTTGGTTTTTAGGTCTTTGCTTCGCTGTAATTGCAACATTCCAGCTCTGTTGCTTACTGTGTAGTTCAGTTCCACCAATGGGTGATGTCTTTCATGTCTTTTACATGCAAGAAATTTTAGTTGTTGACGTTTCAGACAAGATTACCTGGTGCAGTTTCCCTGTCTCTGTTAAAGGCTGAAAACAGGGTCAACATAAACTTTAGCAGCGAAGAACAATAGGATCATTACAGTGCTGCTTTTTTTTCATAGTATGAAAAAATCTTGAGCTGGGCTGCAAAAGCAGCTGTATATAACTGTTCCTCAGTTTCTGTAGCACATGTAACTTCAGGCATCTTCAAAAAATTTATTCAGTGAATCAACATGAGAATTTTTCCAAGGTATTTGTAAGTCATCCAGGTAACTGATGAAAACTGTGAAAACTGTTACAGTGATACCGTCACTGTATTGAGTTTTCAGCCAACTGCTGTGCAGCAAGGAGTCGCATGTGATGGTGGTTTCTGTATCTCTTCACCTTTCACTTCATCCCTACACGTTAATGACAGTAGAGCTCTGTCATCCACACTACATCTACTGATAGTAGTCAGGCATTTTATATACTCTTTCCTCCTCTTTTAGGGGTTCAGTAGCTTGCTTTCTTGCCCATACATCCTGCAGACTCTGCTCACTGCACAACCATAATGCTCTGTAGTTTGAGACCTTTACTTAGCTGCAAACAAGATCAAATACGTTTTCTCTTCAAGCTTTTTTGCGCACAAGTGTAGTTACACTAAGTACTGCAGCACTTCAGTATTGATTCTGTATACCAGTAACGGTTCTTAAACCCTATAGCTCATTACTGGAGAGAAATCGCAATGAGGTACAGATCTGTAAAGTAGCTGTAAACTGAAAACTAAATTAAGTGTATCTCTTTTACCTAAGCATGTGCTCTCTGGAGTCCTGAGTAGAACCTTTAAGATGTCCTTTCTCTTCACATGTATGAAATTTCCCAGGAATGAACCAGAGCTTCTTTAGGGCAGAAACTTTCTTAAAAGGCACTTCAACATACTTCACAAATAAGATTAATAGAGCTGGTAGGCACTGTATGTTCCAAATACTGGCTAGATAATTCCAAAGGGATTAGAATTGTGTTTGTGTACTACAGTTTTAGCAGATTGGGGGAAGGTGAGGGAAGAAGGCCATGGGGAAAGCTTGCAGTCCAATATAATGGGTGTGTGTATATTCTAAAACCACTTTATTCTGGGAAAGACTAGGAAATCAAAAAATCTTTTTGCAGTTCATGTTCTGATACTTCTTAGTGCACCAAAATCCTGAGTCTGTCTGAGTATTCATGTCAGCAATCTGTCGAAAGCCTCCAAAAATTCTTCATCCAAAGCGAGTTAGTAATCTTGAAAATTTCATTGAGGTGGCTTGTTCACTGACTGTAAATTTAAGCTAACAGTATTTGACTTAGTGCACCACTACCACAAATTTAGCCTTTTTGAACTGAACTATTAATGGTTGTGGATACTACACAGGAACATCTATTTAGTATTCGCTGGCTGTATCAGGTGCCACAGCTCTTTTAGTGGGGGCACTTTAACTTTGCGTGAGGTTCTGTACAGTGAAAGGGAAATAGCAGTAAGCCTTAAGATTAAAGGGTGGAAAAGTCTGAACACTTTGCTAAATGTTTTGCAGGCTGGACAATCTGCTCAACATGGCTTATGGAGTAAAGAGGTAATAAAGGAATGAGGTTCATGATAGCTAAATTATTTTCAAGTATTTTGCATATTTGTTTTCAGTAAGACTTACATTGTATTTTTTGCATGTTCAGACAAGCTGAAATTGTTTATTTTGGTTAACTGTGCATGAAAGACAAACGTTTTGTAGCAGTTCTGTTAAATTGTTTCAAATAACTTACCCTCACTTGCATGCTTTTTGTACTCTTTTTCTGTTACTTCATTTCAGACAGACCTATCACTGTGCCCCTTGCTTGTGTATAGTATTGTACGTAGTATTTGTGCAGTTGAAGAAAAACATACTTGTGATGTTGCCTTATTAGTCTGACCAACACATTAATGCTGTGAAAAGCCCTGTATCACTTCCTTTCTCATTGTGAAATTTCTTTGCTGGGAATTTTTCTCTGAAGAGCTACTTCATGAATCCATTTTCCTCATTCTTTAGTAGGTTTCCTCCAATGACCATTGATGGAATGACCAGTTTGGCTGGAATTAATATCCCCGGACATGCAGGAACTGGATGGTGCATTTTTGTGTACAACTTGGCCCCTGATGCTGATGAGAGTATTCTCTGGCAAATGTTTGGACCATTTGGAGCAGTAACCAACGTGAAGGTTATTCGTGACTTCAACACCAACAAGTGCAAAGGGTTTGGATTTGTGACTATGACAAACTATGATGAGGCAGCTATGGCAATAGCCAGCCTGAATGGATACCGCCTTGGGGACAGAGTATTGCAGGTCTCTTTCAAAACAAACAAAACGCACAAAGCCTAACAAGTTATTCTCAGTGCATTAATACATGAAAACTATACAACAAAGGCAATTTACAAGACGCTTTATGCATTAGTAAATGCCTTTGTTGTATGACAGTGTGGAAATGGGGATAAAATGACTACTTAGCATCCTAAGAATATGTGAGATTTTTTATTGCTAATATTTGAATTAAAACTTCTTAAATACCTTTTGTGTTTGAATTTTGACAAGAGCTACAGGTTTTTTACCTGTCACAATGCATATTCTATTGCCTTCTTTGAAGAAGGTGGACCTTTTAAAATGTTTCAGCTAAGGGAAGAAGTTCTTGTTTTTTTCTTTTTACGTGACTGCCTTTAACCTCTAAGTAAATACTGAGGCTTTGTGTTAGACTTTAGGTTGAGTTTTTGTTATATCTTGATTTGCCTTGTGTTTTATTTACATTTGAATGCATTGCTGTTTTGTTGTTCAAGAAAAGTATTTGAAGTTTACATTTAATTTATAAAGTTATAAGCAGTATTTATTTTATAATTATCATTTGGGTTGGGGAATGGGAACACATTATAAAAGCATATTGTAAGAATACTGGAGAACTTTTCGTAAAGCAGTACCTTGCCAAAGAGATAAGAGCCTCTTTGATGTGGGTTTAAAAAAGCATCTATTTTTATAAAAAAAAAAAAAAAATTTGGAGAAACTTTTTACTGGTCCTGGAACAAATATTTTGACTTGAATACTTTGAGAAATCTCTTCATATGACACCTAGTGAGCTTTTAAAACTTACCAGGAAATTTGCAGTTGCTGGGGAAAACTTAGAAAGATTTATGATCTAGAAATACTTTTGAGATCTTTGTATTAAGAGGTAGAGTCAATGGGATGCACTGTTGGTTTCATTTCTGTAATCATCAGTGGAGTCTTTGATCATCCTGGTTATTAAGTGATGGGTGGCTCACGTTAATTTGTGATTTTGAAACAAATGAAAATTAAAAAAAGAATATAAGAGCAAGCAGGAAACTTTAAATACTGAGATGGGGGAAAAAAAAAAATCTGTTCTTCCTAAAGAATTCCCTTCAGATAGAGCTCATGGTGTTTAGTGATGTACTTGCTATTGTTTGAAGAATTGTTTTGTCTTAATAAAAGACATTGAGCATGGTTTGCGAGGTAGCAAATCAGAAGTGGCCTGAGTTGGGTATATTCGGAGGTATTTTGAAAGTTTATGTTCAAGGCTAACACCTGAGCTTTGTGTAATGTAAATAAGACCTCAAGTTACGAAACTTTCAGCTAATTTTGATTTCAGTTTATTTTTTAAGTTACATGCCAAGTGATGTTAAATTTTGAATGTTTTTGTATGAGTTTTTTCTTTGTAAATGGCATTAACATTGTTACTTGAGGTCTGCTTACTCATTTTTGTTGTCCTGAGGACTTGAATTTACAGTGCATCAGATCTGTTGCTATTTTTGTCTGTAGATAGTCTAGCTTCAGCTGTTTATGGTGATGCTACATTTTTGTTTATAAATATTTGTGGTAAAAAACGAGTATAACCATAGGTTTTGAACAAATTTCCTTACATTTTTCATACAAAAACCATAAATACCTGTATGCTATTGAAATTTAACTTTGTATGATGCTTAAATCACTATTTGGGGAAATAGAAAAAGTCTTTACCATGTATTGAAGAAATTTAAGGAAAAAAATACAGAATATTTTCTGATTAGCATCTAGCTTATAATTAAATTTTTAAAAAAAAGCTGAGGGTTTGATGCCTTCACCAGGATGCACTGACAAACTATGTAGTTACGTCCTGCTTTTTGTATAAACTGAGATGCTCATATGCTTCCCCTTAGAAAAAGCAATGTTCTATGCATAACATAGTTGTACACTATCTTTGCGGTTGCTTTTGGTTCTTATTCTTTTAAATTGTAGTTATAAATTTTTCAGTATAGTACAGTACATATACTGTGAAGCGCGTGCTAAAGTGAGTAAGCGAGTTTTCATGCTGACCCACTCAATGCTATTCAAAAATCAATTGGCTTCCTGAGCACTTCCTCATTCTTAGGTGCATTTAGATTGTTAAAGCTAATCCTGTGCATTAAAAAAATGTATATACTATAGAAATCACAAACTTTCCCAATGTGGGGAAAACAGTAGCTACATGCTTCTTTCCTATACTACTGTAGCAACTAACGGCATTGATGAGAAGGCATGTAAATTGGGCTTCACTTTACAGTGTTTATCAGAGCACTTAGTAAAATATAAGGCTCGTATTTATTTGAAGTTGTACAGTATGACTTAATTCACATCTGTTGGAATAGAAAATATATTCTGTTGAGTATTTAAGAGGCTGTACATGTTTTCTTTTGTGTTTGGATCCTTTGTACTTTTTCATGTTCAGTACATCAATAAACAAAGTTGAAGGGAAAATAGTGTCACGAGCAGGTCTTTTAACATATTGTTCTGTCTTTAATGGGTAAGCCATCCAAGTGAAAGGTTTTCGCAAGGTTCTTGAGCACCTTTTAACTTAGCACAGGGTCTTAGTTACCCATAAGGAGGTATGGTAGTAGAGCTGTGTGCCAGTTCTGCTATGTTAGAATTCTTTTCACTTTGCCTTTAAATGAACCACTCATGATGTAAACTGATGTAATAAATGAGGGTCATTAAACACATTCAGTAAAAATTTATATGCTGTCTGTCTAGCAGACTGCTATTCAGTGTAGCTAAGTTAATGTCCTAGTGTGTGAGGGTAAATACAGAGGAGAAGGAAGGATTTACTCTTTATTGCAATGTCCATTTGCTGTTTAATTACTGCATTAATTTCTGGACTCCATTATTTGAATGGATATTCAGTTAACCCTAGTTTGTTGCTCTTTTCCATTACCAGCTCTTGAAGAAATTATTTAAAAACTAGTCAATTGTCTCTTGCCCTTTTAAGGAACATATACTCTTAAATTCATTTGCTTTGCTCAATTGAATGAGAGTGAATTTCCATCAGTGAAAATACAATTCCACGTGTGGTTTATGGAGTATAGCTTCTACTTCCAANCATGTTGTGGTTTGGAGCATCTCCCATCGCTACAGTGTGATGGCATTGAGTTTACTTGGATGATGGAGTCATAAGTCTGTGAACAATACACAGAGGTAACAGTACTTAAAGATGCCAGCCATACCTAGTGGAACAAACTGACTCTTTACATTTACTTGTGGTGTGTACTGCTGACTTCTTATCTAGTTATGTTCTTTAGCGGCTGGAGTAATGAAAGGATGCAAGACAGTGCTTGGCAGCAAGTGAGGAGATATATTTGGAGTTCCTGTTCCAGCAGGGACATCTGTATGTTCAGCCTGTGCTCTTTCACAGAAAGATAGTTTTAGTTCCCAACCTACACCAGTTTGAGTGCTGTCTAACTAGTCACAGTTGAATTATTTTGTTACATTAAAATGAGGATGAAATATATTTATGTAATTACCTTCAGTTTAAAATCAAAACTGCTTATATTTTGAGGGTTAGCTGCAGATAAGCAGGCAGTCGGGGAGCAACACTAAACATTATCGGTTCTGAGTGCAGTTGCCCAGAGGAAAGGTTAGTGCTGAAGAATACAAATGTGATTATATGTAGCTGAGCACCCCTAGGTAGTCAGAGCTCATGAGTAAGGAAACCTGGTGCAAATTTATACAGAGGTGTAGTACTTTTCTTACTATATTAAAGTTTTATTATAAAGCCAAGGAAAAGATAATGTGAAACTGCTCCATGCGGAGGAGGAAACTCCTCCAGCGGAGGAGAGGTAGTTGCGGGAACATCTGTAAACGTGTGTGAGACTAACAGTGGTAGATAAGACAAGCTGTAAGTATGATGCTGGCAGAGAGTTAGCTGGGCACTTGCAGAAGGGGTTCATTACTGCAGAAAGAGGATTGAGTCTTGTGTAGCCTCTTCTGTGAAAGATGTATGCAATGAAGTCAGCCTCAACAGGTGAACTTCCCACTTGCATCTAGAAGAGCCTGCCCTTGGCCAAGAGACCGTCTTCCCAGTGCAAAAAACCAAAACCAAAAAAAGGTGCCATTTTTTTAGAGTGCATGGGATAGCTGGCTGTTGGGGTTGTCCATGGTGTGTACTAATCATATATTTTGGGGGTCATCAAGGACTAGAAAGTGGGATACTCTGACCTGTACTGCTGAGCAGGCCTGACTGATGCATAAAACCCATTTCCCTTTGTATTGTCAATTCAAACACTGCATGAAGGTGAGTAAACACATAGGAATGGTTAAATCTTGATAAGCAGCAACTAGCCAGGACTTACTATCAAATAATTATTAGCTTTATCTTATGACTAGCAGAGTATCTCAGGGTTTGGTCTTTTTTTTTTTTTTACTCTAACAGTTTGAGAAATGAACATAATTTGGGATATTCTCCATTATGGGTAAAACACAGGATTGTGCTATTTCATTCCTGTCAGCATTGTTGATCCAACTGTGCTTGCACCTTCCTTTACATTGTACTTTGTCTGCCTAGTTGTGGCATTTGGACTTCAACTCTTCAATATGAGTCTCTCGAAGAAGAATGCACCTGTTTCTTACATTGAAAAATTCCTAATTAAACTTCCCTGTAGAGGCACCTGCGCTGGCACTTCAGAGGTCATCTGGGCCAAGCAGCTTAAAACAAAGCTGGGAGAGAGATTGGGTCTTTTGGTGGGAGGAGTTGGAACAGGTGCACTCTGGTAACGTGTAGGAGGTCTGCTCTGGGGGTGAAGGGAAGCTTTAATATGAAAAGTTTGACTTACTACCCCCACTCTACCAACTATGACAGAAACTGAGGAAGCAATTTAAACTTTCAGGTACCTTCAAAGCAACATGAGTGACTTCAGTGGGTTAAGAGGTTGCCTAACTTTATGCTATCAAGTCTGATGTGTTACAGTTTTATCTTGAAAGTACTCTGGTATTTTTTGGTTTTGGCCAACATTCTGCTCTGAGATACAAATGGAGACAAGGAAAAGTGGTTTTTGGTTTTTTTTTTTTATTTTTTTTTTTACGTGTAAGGCCACTAAATGAAACATGGATGGGGAAAGCTAATAAAATACCTGATTTCTTACTTTAAATACTATATCATCTCTCTTGTACTTAAGTGAATTTAAGTCAACATAACATTTTTAGTGGCCCTGTAATACTGTAAGGAAAGTTACTACAACTGCTGAAAAGAGTATGACTATAAATGCTAAATATTTTACAAAAACATAAGAGCTAAATTTTAATTTAAAGCAACTCTTACTAAATTATTCTTGTTTAAGTAGTTGGACCCTTGCTTCATGCAGCACATGTATTGCTGTTGCTTTGAGTGCAAGGATGTTTGTAGTTTCAAGTGTTTACATAAATGTTCTGCTGATAAAAGCTTCTGCTGGTCACCCAGCTGCTGATACAACAGGGCTATTTGCCAGCACTTAGGAAACACAACATTCTCCAGTAAAAAATTAAATAGCCCTAGAAGCTAGTCCGCCTCTTCCTGATGTCTTTTTGTCTCAAAAGTTTGGTATTAACTTTTAGAAATGCAAGGGATTCTGTCGCAGCCTGTTGCATCCGAAGGAGGGTGGAGATAAAGTGGAACACTACTTTCCTACTACTTTCTGTGTTTTGTTGCATCGTATGCAATACAACAAGCAAAAGTGTGGTGGCAGACTGTTGTGGGTTTTTTTTTTTCCCTTGTTTTTAACGCTGGCACTATTCTAATGGATCCAAACCATTTCAGTTGTACCCTTCACCTCAAGTTGCTGCTCTTCCCTATTCAAGAGTTCATGTTTTGTGAGAGGCTATGAATTCAGAGACTTTCTGGTTAAATTACTTCTTTCTTGAAATGTTTGTTGCATATTCATTACAAACAGGATCCATGTTTATTGCCACAACTAAGTTACGTTATAAATCTGAATTTTTAAAGTAACTGTAAAGCTTTTTTTTTTTTTTTTTTTTTTTTTTTTTTTTTTTTTTTTTTTTTANTGTCTTGGCAAAATATTTAGTTAAGTGACTCTAGTCTTCCTTAAATTCCTGATCGTTATGCTAACATTCAACAGCCACATGACACGTGTGTTGTGCCTCAGCCCACCTCTGATCTGATTGAAAGGCTGAGGGACTTGTGTCTTTTTAGTCTGAGGAAGAGAAGACTGAGGGGTAATCTGATCAATGCCTATAAATACCCGAAGGGGTGAGTGTCAAGAGGATGGAGCCAGTCAGTGGTGCCCAGTGACAGGACAAGAGGAAATGGACACAAACCTGAACACAAGAAATTCCACCTAAACCTGAGGAGGAGCTTCCTTACTTAGACAGTGGCAGAACACTGGAAGAGGCTGCCCAGAGAGGTGGTGGAGTCTCCTTCTCTGGAGATACACAGAACCCATCTGGACACATTCCTGTGCAATCTGCTCTAGGAGGACCTGATTTGGCAGGGGGCTTGGACGAGATGACCTCAAGAGGTCCCTT
Organism: Nycticryphes semicollaris; assembly: GCA_013400055.1. Classification (NCBI taxonomy): domain Eukaryota; kingdom Metazoa; phylum Chordata; class Aves; order Charadriiformes; family Rostratulidae; genus Nycticryphes; species Nycticryphes semicollaris. The sequence goes on from VXBJ01006319.1 coordinate 426,974, forward strand.
CCACCCCCATATCATTCTGTGGTTTGTTATTAGTTAACTCAGTCACTGTGCATTCAACCCCTGCAAGAAACACGGGAGAAACTAAAGAACAAGAATGCAGTTATGTGTTTTACAGACCAGGGAAGACCAGAAAGGGCAAAATTAGTTTTCTAATTAGTTCCATTAGGTTGTCTATACAAAACTTACATAAAGTGGTCCACAGCAGATTAACAACTTTCTAGCAAGACCTGGATGCTACTGCTTTACTTTCCTTATTGAAAACAGGGTCTTCCACATTCTGCATAGCTTAGTAATGTTTGCCATAACCCTGAAACTGATGTGTTAGGAATTTAATGGCCCTCCCTTGGAACAAACGGTGCGAAAAGAGGAGGGAACCCCAAGAAGGTCAGGTCTAGACCAAAAAGGAAAACTTAAAAAATTGTTGAAAATTCAGGGTTATGCCTGAGGTTCATAAAAATTTCTCTTGTTTCAAAGATTGCCCTCTTTAGTCCTTTGTCTTGTTCTTGCTTTCTCTGGGAAAATGGATATTTCATTTCCTGTTACCTCTCCAGAAAAGCAGAAACAAAGCAAAAAAGGATGTGAAAAAGCCAAAAGTAAAGGCAGCAAAAGCCTGTAAAGGAGCTTTCAAATTGTGATAACAAATTTCAACAGTTCTGTCAATTGCTGGTGGGCTGCTTTGAAATCTATGTGAAGCATGGAGAGCAGAAAAAATAATTGAAAGTAAACTAAAAGCTTAGAAGTGAACTTCTAATAAAATAAAATTCTAATAAAGTAAATTGGACATGAACTTACTCTTTGGTTGACTGAACTGCCACCTATGAAGTGTTGTATATTTCTTGGGGACTTCACTTGGTCATGGTGAATCTTTGAAGAGACTTTGACAGCCACTGCTTTAAGCAATTGATCACAATAAAATTCTGTAGCTATTACCTAGAAAAGGAAATGAGGCAACCGAATTTCTTTCCTCGTGATGAAATTTGAAGTAATTATTACATGTATCAAAACAACTTAATTCTCCATTCCACACAGACATTTTTCCTCAGCATCAGCTCTAGATGAGGGTTTCTATAGGTCAATGAAGAAATTGGTCCATGCCAAGCACTTAAAGGCCAACTCAGTGTCTTGGATAAAGTTGATATTTCTCCAACTATGTAAAGTTCCTGACGATGCTGCCACAAAGCCTTTCTTTTTGCCTCTTATCTCTGAGAACTAGCAGAAACATTGATGAAGATTGATTTTGTAAAATATTCCAGGTGGGAATGTTTTTGTTTTATTCCAGGGTACTGAGGCTGAGATCAACTTGTAGCACTGTCTAGTTCTTAATCTTTTACTTTCATAAACTGAACTGTAAACAAGCCTTATGAGGTCTAATCCAGGGAGTACATGGTGTATGATTTCAGGGAGTCTTGTCAAGACCTTATATGGCCATGTTTGCTGCATTTGACAGCATATTTGACAGCATTTTCTTCCTAGATGATTCCTGAACATGAAAGGTCCTTAAGTAACATGGCAACATCATGACAGATGTCACAAAGTATTCCTCCTCAAATTCCGATCCTCAGCTTTTTTTTCCAAATACAGTAATCTGGTGAGTCTACCCAGTGTCAAGTAACCCTTCACCAGAAGAGGCTTTGAAGAGTTGGATAAACCTGCAAGTTCAAACCTATTTGGCAGAATCCAAGCATTGTCACAGTAAGAGGTACCACCAGTGTCTTGGACTGGAAACTCATTTGGGATTTTGTGTGGTTTTGATCAATGCAGTCTTCTCCAAGTGTCCATGCATTGGGAGGAAAGCAGTGTCAGGCTCTGGGAGAGACCTCGTTCCTATCATAATCTGGTTTCACTTAGCGACCAAGACAGGTGGAAAATTAAGAGCTGACACTTTGGGCTCAGAAAGTTGCTTTGAACTTTGTGTGTGTTTCTCCAGGGATACATATACTATGCAGTGGAAATCACCAAAGTGAGAGCAACAAATGGGATGAAGTGAGCAGCTCTGTGCTTTGTTATAAGAGTGTATTTAGCCAGAAGAGGTGCACTTCAGCTTTTTAAGCAGCTCAGCTAGGCTGTAGAGAAGAGGAAATGGAATCTGTTGGAGGAATCCAGTGTAAATCTTCCATCAGACTTGCTGACATGTTGTTCTTTACCTAAAATAGTTATATTTTTTTCTTCATATTGGTACTGTCATCTCTCCACCATAACTCCCATAGAAATATCATCTGGGATCTATCTAGTTTAATTCCCGCTGTCTGATCAGGGCTCCGTTGCCTATAGATGAGCAGGTGTGTTCTGTTCATGGTGAATGGCACTTCACTTTGAAGGACATGGAGGTTTTTTCTTGTTATGTCCCCTTAGCAAACCTTACAGATTCTGAACTGTTCTTTCTGAACCCAGACAGCTGCTCACGAGCTGAGCTCTATCAACCCTCTTAAGAGTCTGATTTTCATAGTAAATGAAGCAAAACTGGTTTTGGGGGAGGGCTTTTGGTTTTTGTGTTTCTCAGCGATCTATATATTATCACTTCCAGCATCAGCCTTGTTTTTTTATGTATAAAACTCTTTATGAAAGGAATGTTCCTTCACATTCATATTTATTAATGTATATAAGTATTCCCCATAAGATGTTTTCAAACCCTGAAGAAAACAGAAGAACAGAAGGATACGAGAGTGTCATTTGACTTTGAAAACTGGTATGTTTTTGTCTCCTTTTGGCTACTAATATGAGCTTGCAAGGTGAGTATTTTTCACTGAGGCTGTGCTCTTCCCAACTGTTTGAACTGAAATGCACCATTCAGCTCAAACAAGTCAATATTTTTAATTCCTTTCTGTCCTAAAATTACAGCAGTGCCCTACTGCGTGTATTACTGATGCAGTCAGAAGATCATAAATTCTCACTACAAATTTAAGTTATGAAAGAGATTGGGTCCTCTGGAACTACTATCAGTCGATATGCAAAATAAAAATAAACCTCCCCAAACATGAGGGAGCAGTTCACTTGAGAAGGGTTTAGGGCGGAATGAGAGTTCCCTTGATGTGTAAATATTGACTTATTTTTTTTCCTTTAATTTATTTAGGCTGCACATGATTTTTCTATTGCTGCGAGATGTATGGGTGCACTTGACAAGATGCGTCTGTTCAAGATGCCGGTAGGGAGAAGACCCAAAAAAAAAAGATCCAGTCACCTCACTGACTGGGGAAGGTGGAAGGACAGTTTTCTGAAGCAACTGGAAGGTCAACTGGATTCTCCTGCCAGCAGAGGTCTTTACAGGTAAGAAAAGATTGCATTGTTCATGACTTCAGTGTAATCTTTTTCTTTTGGGGCATTTAATCACAATCTTTTAATTACTGAAGATGAAAGTAAGATTTGTGAGGACTGTAGGACCAGCAACCCAAGTGGTTTTAAATATCACACACAGCACCAATGTTTCTGCATATTTAGATTACAGAGGCAGAGATCCCTCATAAGGTAGGCAAATCCACCACGTCCTTTTGCACATGTGAACAGCATTTATGTTCCTATATAAGCACTGCATTTTCATGTGGCACTTCCTCCACAATGTATTTCTAGCATGTTTGCTCTTGTTAATAACATATTGAATTTTTAACAGGAGTGAGTTCCAAACATGCTAAATTGTTCACAGCTTGAAGAGCTCTCTAAAAGCACCCCTCAGCAAATCAAAAATTGTCATACGGTGCTAAAGATACACAAGAGTATCTACATGGGAAGACTGAAACTGGGCTCTTGTTCTTTGCATATAAGAGTCAGGATGTTGTGTTGGGTATCTCCTGTGCCCAGTCTGACATGCTCCTCTAAAGGAACCTTCCACCTCTTGTCTCCATCTCTCCTCGGAGCTGAACTGGAGGCAAGTCCAAACCCAACTTCAGATGTCATGTGGGAGCATGGGCATCTCTGGCTGATGGTCCAGAGTTTGGTCTCTTCAGTGCAAGGACTGCACCTGGAGGATCAAGGTAGTGTTGGAGGACACAGGGTGTCCTGCTAATAGCTTCTCCATGGCCACAGGGCTGTTGCGGTTGTGGTGGTCGGCTATCATGTGTGTGTATTGGCAATAAGACAAGCCTCTAGCCTTAAATGTTTATGGACAGTTACTCAATCAGAAATCTGTTAAAGGCCTTTTTGGAAACTGACATTTAAATAGATAATAAACGTTAATACAACTTACTGGAGTAGTCTATCTTTTTTCTTTTTTTTTTTTTTCCCTTTAAGGAGTTTTGTCCTAGGAAATTTCAGAATTCCCTGGGGAAAGTAGAAAATAATGTGGTAATTATGAGTTAAAAAGAGAAAAATAGCACTGAGGAAGAATTGCTTTATTTCTTCTAGAACAGAAATAATTCTAATAATGGTAATTTTTTCACTGTGATCTTGTTAACCTTTTTTTTCTGTAGCTATTCATACTCTTCTCTACATTTCAAATTGAATTTGTAAATACATTGAAATTTTTGGTAGCTGCTAGCTGATTATTTTTCCTGAAAATAGGCCACTTGCTGTGTTTCAGTGAAGATGGTAGAAATTTTACTGGAAAGCTTAAGGTCAAACCTTTGATTAATGAAACTACTAGACTTCGTGGTGCTGTTCTTTTGCTCTTTATGATTTTTCTAAGAGGTTAATGAAGCATAGAGTCCATTGTGAAATCAATAAATTCCATTTTAAAAGTTTACATACAAAAGTGTTTAAATGTTAAAGGTCTCTGTCTGTGAAAAAGCTTTCTCTTTCCCAAGACCCTGCATCAAGTAGAGCTGCGTTTGTTTAGTATTAGATATTTGGAAATACTAATAATTTATTACCCTTGAGTAAGAATGGTTATCAGTTGTTCTGTTAGGTACGGTGAGAGGATTCCCTTTTCTCCAACATAGTCAAGGGAAAAAAACATTCTGACCTTGTCTACTGCAGGAAAATAAACTGCAAAAACAAACCACCATTTACTCTGAGCTGTATTATGTAAATTCCACTGCTAATGATTTCTTTATTGCACATTGTCACTGCGAAGAGGAAACTTCACACTGATTTCCGCTGTACCACTGGCAGGTGAATCTATATGCAGTTTCGTTGGAATTGCAAGATCAAAGGCAAAATGAGCCTTCCAGTTCTGTGCTGTCAAAACAGTAGTTTTGTGCATAGCAAGAGATGTTATATGATGAGCTGGGTAATCAGGTGAGACAATCAGCTGAGTTTGATGCTAAATTCTGTAGTCTTGGGAACACTGCAGCAAAAATTCTGTGTAAAACCAACAAAGAGGTTAAGAAAATAAAACCTTTATCCAGGTATACACTATTCCAGACAGATTGTACTTTCCAAGATTCACTGGCAAATGGGCCTGTTGCATGAAACAGACTCAGATTGGTAAAAGTGACTAGAGGTTTACTCATTAGTGGAAACCAAACTTGAAAAGAAATGGATTTTCCAGCGTTCTCTGGAAAACGTTGTTCTCAGCCCTCTGTCTCCATTTCCTGATCAAGACCAGGAAGACCTCCAAGCTTCAAAGTGTAACACTGATCAGCCGTGATAGTTCACTGCACTGACCCCAGTGGCATCCTGTGGACACAGTCACAAACACAAACAATAGGTCCATGCATGAGGGAGTAGATTCCTCCTGCCTTTTTTTCTCTTTTNACAAAACCAGAAGAAAATGGCTTGGTTTTGTGTTTTTTTTTTCCTTTTTTTTTTTTTTTCCTGGAGGGTCACAAACCCCTTGAGTATGTGCAGAACAGGTATGAGCTGCTAAAATCCTTGTAATCACTCCTTTCCAGCAGAAGAGCTGATTTCCCCTCAACTTCCAGTGTGACAACCATTGGAGGATCTTAATACAACCGTTATTTTTATTAGTCTTGCCATACCATGACTGTGATTAGACCCATGGCACTTTATCATTGATTCAACTATAAGTGCTGCTGCTTTGAAACAGTTCTTAAGAGAAGAGTATTTGGTTCCATTTGAACTCAAGCATTATTATCATAAATCTTGGTCAAGAGGAAAATGCATTTGAAGAATTTGCTTCCATTGGTTTGAATAGTCCCTACTTAAAAAGTTCTTAAAGTTAGAAATGATGCATTGAATTGGCATGAAAAATCTAGTACTACCTTAAACTTGCTTCAGATAATTTACCAGTCTATGAACAAGGGCCTGGCTACAGTGATTTCATATTTGCTTCACTGCTGGGCTACACCCCAGTATTCACTTAGAGGGAGACAAACAATAATGTGTGATTTTGTGCATAATTGTGTGCTGTTCTTTAGGTTATGCTGCTTAAACTGCAGGGAGCATCTTTATTAGTGCATTTGGATTGCTGTACCAGTTAGCGAGGTGCTAGATGCCGTTGTTTTGAAATGCCTAATCAGTGACTGCTAAAGAGCAAATCTGTGATGAAGATCATATCATTCATCTGCTATGAGGCACACCGTGATACTGTGGAAAATGTGCTCACAGGCTCAGTGAAGAGCAGTTCCGAAGAAGTTATAGTTATGTACTATGCATACTCGTAGGAAACAAGAGAATGCAACGTTTAACCATGTTTAGGGTATGCTGTAAAATATTTCTGTAAACAGGTAGTGTTCTACAAGAGTAAATAAACTTAGATAAGCAATACTCTGTGAAACAGGAAAAACATAAGGCTGTTTTCTGTAGTGAACTTTGACTGAATAAGTGCCGAAGACTTCCCAACCTTTCCTAGACCATGCTACCCTTTTTGCAACTTAGAGAGGAATTTTACCTTTGAGAAAACTTGAACCAAGATTCATGGCAAACATCAGCTGGCTAAAAGAGCATTAATATTTCACTGGCAGAGAACCTTCTTCCTCTAGTGATTGTTTATTCTTTTTGTTGTGGAGAGTTTTGTTAGCTAGAGCAGTCACTTGCAGCTGTTGGATACTCTGACTTCCAGCAGAGACCATCAAGGCTTTGTGTGTGCTTGGGTTCTGTTTGGAAACCAGTGAGTCTCTAAAGTAGTTTACGTCAGGGAGTGATCTTGGCAATTGGTGGTCCACTGAAAGAAATGAGGTAAACTTACGCTTGCAGTTTTCAGTTGAGCCGCTGGGGTCTTATTGCATAATCCAATTTGGTGTCAGTAAAGAGAAAAAAAAAAAAAAGAAAAAAATTTACAGATTGACCTGTGTGAATTTCCTAGATTTTATTGTCTGTATGTCTGGATAATGTATGGTTTTGATAGAGAGAAACCTAAATGCTCACCAGGCCAGGTGAATGGTTATATCGCAGCATGTCCTTTTCCCCTTGTGCATATAGAAAGGCATTTGTATATAAAATGTTTTCTGCAGCGATAGATGTGGGTATTTCTCACCTAGAATGAGACAAACATGAGCATCAGTTGGTATTATTTTTTTTCATTCCTGAAGTGTTGGAAAACTGAGCTAATAGAAAGCCATAGCTTAGCTCTAGACTCCTGACCTCTAGTATCAGTGCACGTGCATCCCATTCAAAAACAGGTGAGCTTACTGTTCATGACCCTGTTCTTTGCAGCATTAACTGCAACAAGATACTGTGTAGAAAACTCAGTTTCCTTTACAGGTTACCAACACAAGCAATGTGCAAGTTCTGCCTTCAAGTTTTGTAGTTTGCTTGAAATTGTTGTCTTTGAGGAAAAAATTACAGTGTGTGAATCCATAATAACTTCTTCAGCTATTCAGATTTAACGTAATTGCTAGGTCCTTTCAAAAAGTAGAGAAGTCTTCATGCTCCTCAAGTATTTAAAAAGAACTGGTGGTACTACACCTTTGATTCTTTCAGTACTTTAATTTTTTCCACTGTCTGGAAAAGGAACCTCATTAACTCATTAGCAAACCAGCAAAATTTAAACATTTGATTGAAACATGGCTAGTGTCATTTGTTGGTTCTTTTTTTTTTTTTGTTTGTTTGTCTTTTTTTTAAACAGGGCAGTTACAGTAGCTTTCCTATCCTGATGTCTGGTCAAAGAGCTTAAAATTCTACAATACTTAGTCCTGTGGTTGGAGACAATGTGTTAAATCTTGTCAGTATGAAAGCTCTGAAAGCATAGTATTAGAAATTGTGAGACATGTTTTCCCAGAAAAGCTTTCATTTGCATATCTGTTGATATAATACTTAAATTCAGAGGGAAAGACAGACAATGTATGTGGAATGATCTTGGAGAAAATACTAACTCCTTAGTGTTTGAGACTGAAGAATAATGAGGAGTTCACAAAACAGTTAACTTCTGATGCCCTGGATTAAAATTTATAATAATTTATACAGAACTGGGAAGATAGTGGGTGATATTTTTCTGGCATGTTAAGTCTATTGGCTACAAAACCATGGCTACACTCAATCATTTGCATGCACAGTAATGTGTTGTAATTCATCTCTCTTTTCTGCCCTGAATTTGTGACAGTTGTAATAGCTAAACATTTAAAAATTTACAAGGTGTAGTTGTAATAAGCTCTGGAAATATTAATGTGTACTTTAAAAAAGTCTGCAATCTCAGCAAGAAGTGGTTTGTCTTCATTAAAGAAACATTTGGAAGATGATGCATAAGGAGCAGAAACTATCTGTGCACTCAGTCTATAGTTGTTTATACATGTCTGCTTGCTGTACATAACAAAAATATCTACAGAGAGTACGACGTAAATGAAAATATGGATTAGCTTTGAAAAGGGTATTACCATATATGAGTGTAATGTGCTGTTCTGTAAAATACAAATTAAACTTTTTTGAGCTGCAAAATAGAACATTTTACACAAGTTCTGGTTTTTGGAAGGAGACTTTTTCTCATCAAGATTAGGAAAGCAGTGACACTTGTTTAAGGTTTGTACAAGCATTTCACGATATGCAAGAAAGAGGTACTACAGCTAATTACTTCAAAATGTATTGCATTTTAATTTTGGCTGCTATGACCTTTTCTTTTAAGACACTGATCAGACAAACTGATGATCAGTCACACTGAAAGGAGCTACAGTTCTAGGGCTTGCCTTTCTCTTCTGATCACAGCAGTTTGCATTCCCAATCACTTAACCAGGATGTGTGTAGGAACTAATGAGCACAGGAGAATAAATGCCAAAAAGTGCTCTCCTGCTGAGGCACAGGTATTGCTTCTGCTCCCCATTTCATGTATAGTTAGTTACTTAGGACATCTCCTACATGGCCACATTCACCAGTAACTAGCAATTAAGCATCTGAGTTGTTCAAGGCTGTGGAAAAATCTGCTTTTGAGAACCAAAGTAAAAAAAAAAAAATCCTTCATCTTTTTGTTTATTGAGCATACTTTGGACAAGACACAGGTCCAAGCTAAAAATTCGTTTTAGTGGTAGTCTTTGCTGCTGACAAGTCATTACCACTTAAAGGTGTGTATCTCATATTGAACTAGGGTTTTTCACAAACTGTGTCTGGATTCCCATTCCCCTATTTTGCTCACTAAAAGTGCTGTATGGATTTTTATTGGGGGATTGATTTTTTTTTTTTCCTTATTACACATCTCTGTTCTGTGTTTCCTCTTCCTAAATGTAACTGTTCAGTGCTTCTTTTAATTTTATTATAATGTTAAATCTCCTAATGAAAAAACATTAGGAGACATTGCTAATTTTATTAAGAATGAAGAAAGGGCATTTCTTTTATCTCAGATTTCTTTTTTTGAGGCTTTTGAGGCCAAAGTATTTTTATGGACACTGGTACTGTGTGATTAATTGACGTTCCATACATCTGATATTTTTCCAAAGAATAAGCTGTATTTGTGCAGCGCTAGTACTAAGCTAATCTGGTTTCATGGATTCTGTATTAGACAGTTCTAAAATAGAGACAGTTAGTGGCTATGAAATATTTTTCTCTCTGAGAAATAAATGAAAAATATAAATCCCGCCAGGATAGGGATTGCACAAGGTATATTTGAAAATCTATTTTGAATTACTAAGCAATCATTATAATCTAGATGTAAATTAAATATAATCAGTAGACTGCTGTCCCCGTTAAAGTGAATTATTTTCTTTAACACTGGAGTAAATACAGTCATTACAAAAACGAATTCAAGTGTGACCTGCTCACATTGATTATACATTTTTAAGCTTTTATGACTGCAATACAATAAAAGTTAAGTGTTCAGGCCTCCAGGATTCCTTGCGTCTATGTAGTACCGCATCATTAACTTTTCTGGTTTGTAAAAATGTGTCTTGTGCCAGCCAAAATTGTAATTGCAGGGACCTCAGGGGAGGGGGGAAAGTAGGGAGGAAGATTGTGGGTGTTTTGTGAACTCTTTAGTGATTACTTCGAAGTCGACTTGACTTGACCTCTTATGTCCAAGTGCTCTTTTCCTGTGGTTCTCTTTTTTTCACCCCTCAGGAGGTTTAATTTATTGGAAACTGCATTTACCCCTTTCTGTAAACAGTAGCTTCTTTCCTTGGATCACAGCAAAACCTACCATAAGCTTGACCACCACTTGTAGCTGTGTACACTCTCCTCCCTTCCTGTGCACAGGCCACAGTGGGCCATGGCAGAGGTGAGGAAGGAAACCTTTGCAGAAGAACAGCACCAAACCCCGATCAGTAACAAAGCTGAAAATCCTTTTTTCCTCCTGCACAGAAGCTTGTCTTTTACAGTATACCATGAGACTTAATGGTAATGTGTTGTGACTGATCCCTATTGCAAGTGTGAACTGTGGCTACTTGCCATGAGCAGGCAAGCAAGCTTGTGTTGCTTATAAAGACAAGAAGTGATACAGCAATGAGACAGGGAGGTGTGACTGCAATTTGCACCTCTACTCCATTTGCCCAAAGGATCCGTGTTCTCTTTGTTGGTATTTCAGGGAAGTGACAAGGGGACACTAGCCAAATGCACCGTTAACAGATGTAGTAGTGGCACTCAGGCACAGACTCTATCATTCATGCTTAAAGCTTTCTTCTTAAACATATGTGTTGCAGGGGGCCCACTACTAGCAGGAAGCATTTGCTAATTGTCAGCCAAATGCTGACCTGTTTCACTTGCTGTAGCACTTTTAAATCAAAGCTGCTGAGTTATGGTGGGAAGAGTTAGCGGTTATCCTCGACAGTCTTCTGCCAGAAATCCTGGGCCCAACGTACACGCTTCTAACACAAATAGGGTGATACCATCAGCCCTTTCTGAACAGCAGATCTAATTTTGTTAATGAGTCTCTCTCATTAATACATCAGTCAGCTTTTGTTAAACTGACATCATAGCCTCTGCCTATGCCTAATAGAGAGATTTAAGCAGGAGCCTATTAATGGCATTGTCATTATTCATCACTGTAACTGTCAATTTCACTCACATAAAGACAGTAACAGTTTAAACAAGGAAAAGGAGCTGTGGCTGAAGTGAGGGACAGATCTGTGGCCCCAGTTTGCTGTATTCTGCTATGTCTGAGCAGATACAGAGAGGGGTATTCCAGCTGCTGACACTCTTTAGTGATAGCCGTTATCAGAGTGCCTAACAATCTGAATGCTTCAGCACTTAAATTGCTTCAGAAACTTCCATGCCTGTATGAACATTGTCTCTGGCTTGCCAGCTGGACTCAAACTGGGGCAGTTCCTATGGCTCCCACACAAGTGACTAACCTAGGGGTGGAGACAGCTCTCCTAAGATATCTGGATGTCCATGGTCCGGCTGTGAGCTGGAGCAGAGCAGACTTGCTTCATCACAGGCTCAGTTTGAGCAATGAGATTTCTGTGTTATTCGTTAAAGGGAATCTCTGACCTTTTATATAATTCCAAGTTACTCTTGTGTGGATTGTTAAGATTTTTCCAGCTTGTACTGTATAGTGGGAGAAATTGTGATGGAAGGAGGTAATCTGATAAAGTAGTGTTCTTTGTGGAACGAGTATCCCAAAAGCTGTAGCCACTTGTCTCCCGAGCAGCCTGTGTACCGATTGTCACGTGCCTAAACTGTACGAAGTGCTGGGTTTCACTTGCTTGTCCAGCTGTGCAAAATACTTAAATTATTCATTGACTTGCTCCTGGAGTAGGGAAAGAAACCTTGTTTCCTTAATACAGCCAGTATCACACACATGCTGTTGCAGAAATCATCCTAACCCCAATATTTTTTACATCTTGTTGTATAAAAGCAAAGTAACCAAGTAGTGTCTGAAAATTCGGAGCACCTCCTGCATTCCTTGGGTCTGAGGCACATAGTATTCTAAGCTATTCTAATCAAACTCAGTCCTGCCCCTTTTCCTTCAACATTTCTGTGCTGATTGTATATCCTGTGGAAGTTTGCCTTTGCATGACCATTTGAAGATGCTTTTTGTATTGAATATCTCTTTAAATCCATAACACCAAAGGTTTTCTTTATGAAAAACTGACTAACTTACTGTGCAAAACTTTAGAAGTAAATGATATATGTTTGCTATGGGATCATATCTGACCACTGTAATAGTCTTCTGCTTTCTGAAATGCCAGTGCTTCCTTTTGCATGCTACTATCCAAGAAGGTACATAAATCCAGGGCATCTAGTTCTCACATAATTAGTTAATGTGCACGTTGGGTTGAAGGTCAAGACGTGCGAGAAGGAATGCTTACACTCATGGTAAATGAGACCAATGAATTGTGTCTGAAATACTCCCTTAAATTCAAGTCCATAAATTCACAAAAAAGAGGGTTTGCTACGTAGAAATAAGGCTGACGGAAGTCCTATGTACTTATGTATGTTCTTCTGTATCCTGTTGCAGATTCACCAAGTTTTTTATTACTTTCCATAGGAATAATCTGGGGGATTGGTGTGTGTGGTGGGTAAGGTGTCATTTGAATCTGTTGAAACTCTACAGACACTCTCAGTGAAGCTACTTGGAAGACTAAGAAGGAGCAAAAAGCCACTGTTTCTCTGCATAATAAATTTATTAGCAAAATTAGGTATAGCCAGTGTTGGTATTTCTGGAGACAAAAGGCTTGACTTTAATAAATGTTATTCTATTCCTGCCATTGTGCTAATAAAAGAGCCTTGGCCTGTCAGTCTTTTTATCAAGGGAATCCAACTATCTAAAACCAGGTCATGATAAGTTTTAACACATGATTTTACTTTTCTGTTAATTGTTTGATCTTACCAGTAAGTACAAGGGACCAGGCAGGATTCTCCCAGATAACAGCCTTTAAGCAAAGCTAGTTTTCTGGAAAAATTACTCAGTGAAATGATACAAATTGCCCACCCCTGGCATTTCATACCCTGGCTAGTCTGAGGAATCTTAGCCATCTTTTCATGAATCAGAACACTCTAATATTGTTCATCTTCTGTTTTACATATATTTAGTCAGAAAACAGTCATCATTTGAGCACTTCCTGCATTTTCCATGGTTGTCTGTGCAGAGTAGTCTGTAGGCGAACTTCCAAAAACTAAGATTTATTGAAATATGTTTTCAAACATGAAATGTTGCTTTATTTAATCATTTAAAGAAGATTTATTTAGTATGATGCAGAACTAAAAGCTTGTTTTCAGTTCAAGAAACAATTTTAGGAAAACGGTAGATCTGCTGCTTTTGTCTTAAAATGAAAAAATTTTTCTGTAAATGAGTAATTTAGATCCCTTTAAAATAATTCAGCTAAAAATATAACATTTGTGTAGAAGAATATTGCACTTGCTGCATAAAGAAAAAAGACATTTTGGTGAATATCATAATATAGCACATACTACCTTTTTTGAAGCTTTGGTTTATTTCAGGTAGTAAGTATCTTGAAATGGAATATGCATTAACACCTTTACGTAGGAAATATATGAATTTATGTAAGTGAACTGTTTCTTGAAGATCAGTGCCCTCCAGATGCAAGGTTTTTAGACATTCATGAGGTATGAGCTATACTCCAGTTTTCTTACCACAATGTTTATGAAGCAATTGCAGTTCTGTTGCCAGGGGCTTTGTTTTCCCTTATACCATCAAAACAAGAAACCTTGCTAGCATTTGTTAAAGGCTTACCTACAAAGAGTGCGTGACAGAGGTAAGGAAATGTATAAATGAATGTCTTAGCCAAGCCCGTACTCCTACTGTCTTTCTCTGTGAAAAGTCCATTTTAAGGTAGGAATTTCTCTGAAAAATGGTGACTTTAAAAGCTAACCATGAAAAAAACAAAAAAAACCCTCAAACTCTGAACATGACGTTTTTAAGTATTGAACTTTCTACCTTAGGTGCTGGAACCCCAGTGACAGTCTTTGACCCAATTAGAGGCTTATGACCTTGCTTATGACCTGTGTTCTTAAACATCAGTCTGCAGTGGCTTTCTGCTGTTTGTCTGGTGGTCCTGTGCAAATGTAACTTCTAGAGTTAAAGGGAGAATTTGTGGGAATTGCTCCACTCCAGAAATGATGTTGCCTGGTTAGCACTCCTTCCCTAGACAGGCTGTTTGGGAACCAAGAAAACGTCAGTTTTAGTGCTAGAGACTTTTTATCAGCTGTCACCTAGAAATGTTAGATTTTCATGGTGCTCCATAATCAGCATCTTAAGACATGTTTTGAGGGTCTAGGATGGGTGTGATAGGACCCATGAGGGCCTTGTGGGGAGTGGTTCCATCCCCAGAGAGCTGCAAGCAGCACAGGGGCTCCACACACCAGTTCTTGGCAGTTATACCAGTCACCAAAATACTGCTGGGGGGGGAGGGAGAAAAAGAAAAGTGCTTTTGATCAGGAATTGTTGCTGACTTTTCTGAATTAAACTACTACTGCAACTTATTTCACACATTAGTGAAATAAGCCTTTCAAAGTGTTGTGAGTAGTTTACAACTTAGGAAAATTTGAGCCCTTTTGTCCTCCTACATCCCGAGTTGGTCTCAGTATGGTTTGAGATGTAATTTACAGATGTTTCTGAACTCTTGCGTTTCTGATGACTCTCAAATATGAATTCCAGGGGAGGCTAATTTCCTGCGTATGGTGATGAGCATGTGTGACACAAGGATAGATTCTGTTTATGGTTAGCTTGGAAAGAGAAGAGAACAAGAGATGGTGTCAGCTTTTTTTTCAAGACCTGGTGAAATTACTTTTGATCAGCTTACGTTAAAGCAGAATTTAGGGCACAGGACTACAGAAATGCTTTATTTTTATCTGAATAATAACTTACGGGTTTGTTTGCATGTGTACTCCAGTTTCCAAGCAATGTGAACTTTGCAGAAAAAAAAAATGAGACTGTCATAGTTTTTGTGGTTTTTTTCCTGTTGTCAACACAGACTAACTGTATAGAGGTGAATTGAAAAGTTCCTTAAAGAATATATATGCAAGCTATATTGTTAGAAAATTTTTGTGTTATCATTTGTTAGCAGAGAGTAATTAAAGATAAGCTAAAGTAGTTTATAGTATTTCTCTTGAAACTAAAATTTGTATTAAAATTCAGTAAAATTATATGCATGTGATATCCATCAAAACCAAACATTGAGCAGTATTGGGACTCTTAATAGTATTTAGGATTTAAAAGTACCAGTTCAACCTAAGTACAAAATCAAAACAACCCATGTGATCAACTTTTGCTGATTTTGTTTTTCTCCCTTACACTGTTTGTGCAAGCTGAGTAATCCTTGAGGGCCAAGAGGGCAAGCATCTAATTTACTAGCTCAGGTCAGTGTTTTAAAGCAGTATACAGTAGTCAGTTGCATATGCGGAAATTAGTCATGTGGGTGCTTATTTCGCATTGACTGAAAGCCTCTCTTTAAGAACAATAGACAATATAATATATATTTGGGTGACTGGAGAAGCTGTTTCAGGAAAGATAGCATGTGCAGTTGCTAATTCACAGTAAATCACCAACAGGAGGTGGCATGGGAAGTGTAAGAAGGAAGTAACTCCTACGCTCTCTTCATTGCCTGGATCTGACTTCAAGCTTGGTGGGTTCCGAGGGGGAAATCAGCATTACAGCTGGAACAGGCCTAGGATGCAAATATGAAATGTCTTCGCCTAACAGTGTTTGCAAGGTGCCTTATTTTATCAACAAAATCAGACAAATAGGCCATTTATTTTGTTAAGCATTAAAGGTGTCAGGGACTACACTAAGAAAAGGCATAGACCAGAATATATGGGTTCTGTCACTTGTGTTCAAGGAATACCTTCAGTGTCTCAGTTCATCTTCTATAAATTCCTGCTCATTCTGTCTTCTCTGTGTGTGGTACACTGAGGCACAGATGAGTTGAAAACAATTGTTCGAGGTCATGTGGGGACAGAAACCGTCTGAAAATCTTCTTCTAGTGCTGTAGCCATTGGAATGACTGAGAACTCTCCAAGAAGACAAATTGTGCTTAAAGTAGCAATTTAAAAACATTTCAGTCTAGTCCATTGCTCTGCTTTGCAGACCAATTTATTTCTTCACTTTAAGAATGTAAATTGGGAGTCATTTGCAGATGAAAATTTCTTCACAGCAACATTTCATTTGCCTTGTTGGTGTAAAGCTGTTGATCCTTATATAATATAATCGGTAAATATTCTCTGCAAATATGTGAGGCAAACTGGTAAATTAGAAGTGCATGGTATTTTTACTTTTAATCTCCAGGAAAGTGGTTGTGTTTGTTCTTTTGGTGCAACGTCTTTCCTTAAATGCTTACCAAGTTTCAGCTGTGGCTTTGATTATTTTCTTTTTGGTTTTTTTTTTTGATTGTTTGTTTGTTTTTGTTTTTTGTTTTTGTTTTTTTTTTTTTAAAGAAACTGCTGTAGAACATTTCAGTTGATGGACAGCTTTATATTTGCGTTCATAGACTGATGAAGAAGCCATATCAGAAATACAGATCAGGGAGCACGTAATTCTTTTCTTTGACAATGGTGTAAGATTAGATGTAAGAAATCTTTAAAGCTGCATTTCTGTTCCGTCTCCAGATGGACTTGAAACGCTTACAGGTTTTTATTCCCAAGCATGGAATGGAATTCTGCATTGTGTGAGATACTTAAAGCATGTATTTCCAACTTATATTGATACAGCAGTATACTGAGTTTGTGTGGCAAGGTTTGGGTAGCCAGGGGACTACAGGATAGCTTCTGTGAGAAGCTGCTAGAAACTTCCCCCATGTCCAATAATGCCAATGCCAGCCTGTTCCAAGATGGACCCCACTGACCAATCCCAAGCCCATCAGTGATGGTGGTACCTCTGGGGATAACATAGTTAAGAAGGGGGAAAAACTTCTGCACAACAGCAGCCAGAAAGGAGGAATGAGAATATGAAAGTGAAACAGCTCTGCAAACACCAAGGTCAGTGCAGGAGGAGGGAAGAGGTGCTCGAGGTGCCAGAGCAGAAGTTAAAACCATGGTGAAGCAAGGTCTCCCCCTGGAGCCTGTGGAGGACACCACACCAGAGCAGAAACGAGAGTAGATGGATGTGCCCGAAGGAGGCTGTGACTGCATGAAGAGCCTGTGCTGGAGCGGCCTTCTGGCAGGACCTATGAACCCATAGAGACAGGAGCACACAGTGGAACAGGTCTGCTGGCAGGACTTGTGACTCTGTGGGGAACGCGCACTGGAGCATTGTATTCCTGAAGGTCTGCACCCCATGGATGGGACCCACGCTGAAGCAGTTTGCAAAGAACTGCAGCCCATGGGAAGGAATGATGTTGGAGAAGGTTGTGGAGCAGCTGTCTTCCATGGGAGGGACCCAATGCTAGAGCAGGGGAAGAGTGTAAGGAGTCCTGCCCCTGAGGAAGAAGGAGCTGCAGAGACAACATGAGATGAACTGACCACAACCCTCATTCCCTGTCTCCCTGCACTGCTTGGAGGGAGGGAGGGAGGAGAAAAACANGACTGCATGAAGAGCCTGTGCTGGAGCGGCCTTCTGGCAGGACCTATGAACCCATAGAGACAGGAGCCCACAGTGGAACAGGTCTGCTGGCAGGACTTGTGACTCTGTGGGGAACGCGCACTGGAGCATTGTATTCCTGAAGGTCTGCACCCCATGGATGGGACCCACGCTGAAGCAGTTTGCAAAGAACTGCAGCCCATGGGAAGGAATGATGTTGGAGAAGGTTGTGGAGCAGCTGTCTTCCATGGGAGGGACCCAATGCTAGAGCAGGGGAAGAGTGTAAGGAGTCCTGCCCCTGAGGAAGAAGGAGCTGCAGAGACAACATGAGATGAACTGACCACAACCCTCATTCCCTGTCTCCCTGCACTGCTTGGAGGGAGGGAGGGAGGAGAAAAACAGGAGTGAGTTGAGCCCAAGAAGAAGGGAGGGGTGGAGGGAAGGTGTTTTAAGGTTTGGTTTTATTTCTTGTTATTCCACTTTGATTTGATTGTCCAATTGAGGAGGAGTGTGATAATAGTATCATTGGTGGGCACCTGGCATCCATCCAGGGTCAACCCACCACAAGCAGGATATGGAATAGGCAGCGGTTGTGTTGTAAAGCTGTGAATAGTCAAAGCTGACTGGCAGCAGTTTGAAAAATAAAAGTAATGTTTGGGTCATTGCATCTCATCATCTGTAGTCAAAAAGCACCTGTGAAAAAGAAGGAATTACAAAATTCCTGTTTGTGGGGCAGAGATAAAAAGTACATCTTATTGTATCCTGATTGTGAAATACTACTACCGCAAGAACAGAACAGGAAACTTCAAGAGTATTGCTAGTGTCTGAAAATTGCTGTCTTTGCAAGGAATTCATAAAATATTCTGGCAGTTGTATTTAGGTGGACTGCAAGCAACTTTGTGTATCACTATAGCGTAGTGTGCAAGAAAGCAGCAATGGTAGACCACTCTCAAACTTGAAGTATATAGCAGAATTCCTTTATACATGCCTTTTAGGATATATAGCTTCTTATATGAATAAAGGTATAGCACATTTAGCACAATAGCTTCTTATATGATTACACAATTTTACTAGTCTGTAGAGAAGTGTTGAATCAGCTTGCATGGTTTATACTTCTGTTGCTAAAATTAATTGTTGTGTCAGTCACTCTGCATTCAATCAGGAAGATAACATGAAAGTTGAATGGTTGTTTGTGTTCATATATTTATAACTCTGTATTTTGCACTCAGTTTTCAGCTTGGATGGAATTGGAATTTCTTCCTGTCTGAGTGGTAGGCCTGATGTGAGAATTTTAAGAGTCCATATGTTTGAACATCAGTTTGAAATAGGAATCCTATCCTTTGACCTTAAAGTTCTTGTGACCATTAAAATAGGGTCATACATGACCATGTAAGTGAACACAAACACAGTTTCTTGCGGAGTCATAGGATGAAAACTGCTTGACAGAGCTGGGATGTATCTGACAATGTGGGGCAGGATCCTCTTTGGAAAGAGGCTTGCTAATTTTGTGAAGAGACCTTCAAACTAGGGGAGGTTTCCCATAACCTGAGGCAAGTGAGGGCTCCATGGGCAGAACACAGGTGTCCTGGAGACTGAAAAACTGGGAGGGGAGTTGCAAATGCATAGAGGAAATGAAAGACAAGCTGGAAACAAGGAAGAGCCACCAGGAGAGTACCCATTGCCAGACTGTGAGGACACCCAACACTCAGCTGTATCTGAATCTGACGCAATGATGGACACAGAGGTTTTCTGTAGTACAATCAACAGTAAAAGAACAGGCTAAGGAAAACATAGCCCTTCTGCTCAATAGGGACAGGAGACCTTGTGTCAAAGAAAGTGAAAAAAGGTGGAGGTGCTCAGCTGTTTTTTGTTGTTGTTTTTGTTTGTGTGCACTGATAAGGCCTGCCCTTGGGTCCCTGAGCCTCCTAGCAGAGTCTAGGGAAATTATGCCACATATGGGAAAGGGAGAAGGAGTTTGGGAGCATTTTGCCCACTGGGACACAGACAAGTCTGCAGCACCTTGGGTTCACCCAGGAATGCTGTTGGAGCTGACTTATGTCACTGGAGACACCTGTGTACCATTTTTGAAAGGTCACAGCACCTGGGGAGGTTCCTGATTAAGAGGAAAAACACAAATATTGCACCCATCTTCAAAACATTTGTAGAGGATCCCAGGTAATGACAGGCTGGACAGCCCCTCCATGCCTCTGAGAAGGCCATGGATCTAATACTCCTGGAAACCACTTCCCAGCCACAGGAAGGAGGAGGAAGTGACTGGGAGATGCCAGTACAGGTTTACTGATGGCAAATCCTGTGTACCCAGCTTCTGCTGTGATGGGATGACGGGTTCTTTGGAAGCAGTGGGTGTTGTATACTCCAAGTTTAGCAAGGCCCTTGTCACAACCTTCTATAGCTTTCTTCTCATCAAACTGGTGAGATAAGTGAATGTGAAAGTAAGTGGAAGGTTGAGTGATACTGTTGAGCAGTGAGGCAATGTGTGAATTTCTTCTGGAATGTCTCTGTTTGAGGATATTCAAACCTCAACTGGACAAGTTCCTGTGCAGCCTCACATAGGTGAACATGGTTTTAGCAGGGTGGTGAACCAGGTGATTTCCAGAAGTGTCTTCTAACACGTATGTTTCCTATGCTTCCACGAAGTACCAGTAAAATAATCTCCTTTTAACCTTGCCCTCAAAGTGAGGGAGTTTTGTAACCATCCAAGACTGATTTTTACCTGTCCACATAAGCTGCGCACTTCACTGCCCATGTGTACGTACAGGCATGGATAGGATGTCATTGCAATTTCTGATGCCACAAGCTGTCACCTCTAGATTTGTAGTAGCTTCCACAGCAGCAAGTTGCAGCTGGAAAAATCAGAGCAGTAGTACTGCTTGAAAGGGTTTTGCAGACCACTGTGTCCTTTGCTTTCACGTACTTTGTAACAGGTGCTGAAGCTAGACAAGAAGACTACCCTTGTAGTCTGCTCCCAGCAGTCTCTCCCTTAACCCGCCTGTGCCTTTTTCAGTCGTACACTTGTATGTTACTGCATGCATACGGTCTTTGTGTGGTTGTAATAAAATTGATATTGCCTACAAGCATCAGTTTTCCATGTGTATTGTGCTTTAAGGCAGCACATCTGCAGTGAATCCAGTGTCTGGGAGCCTAGTGTGTGTACCAACTCACCCCTTAGGTGCTGAGAAAGGGTCTGTGGTGCACAGAACTCCTAACTCCAGTATGGGAAAGGGAACTTCACAGTCAAAAAGGAGAATGTGCTGCGCTATGCCATGTCTCATGGAAAGAAGTCCTGGAAATTATGTGAGAAGAGGGATAATTGTGTGGCAATGGCTTTTGTCTTTCTGAAAACTGCAGATAATTTCACATGGATATCTAATCTTGCCATTAAAATGTAATATGGAAAGTGCCAATTGTAAGCTATTATTATTTTTTTGGCACAAGTCTGCCTATCTGACATCAAGATGATTATACCCTTTTTAAAAAATATGCATGTGTCAATTACAGAATTATAATTTAAATATCTTAATTCTTCTTCCATGAGCAACTAAAAAGCCTCCTTCAATAATTTCATTTAATTATTTAAATCAGTTTTATCCTAGTTATTTTACTAATGCTAATCTAGCTTTTGACACACTGTATGGCAGTTTTGCTTGTATAGGGAATGAACCCCAATAGGAGGCTTTGACACAGAAAACTGCCCTCAGCTTGTATTGCAAAACTCCATTCTGTAGTCCTTGCAGCATACCTGCAGATCTTCTCCACACAACTAATGCTTTCCTTGATGTTATCAATTTCCCATATCCCCATTAAACTTTTATGGGGGGTGTTGGTGCACAGTGTATAAGGGAGAAAGCAGCTTACACAAGGGTTGCAGCAGATGACTTACTGTAGGGGAAAGCAGTGGCATGTGTCTTGCTTCTTCAGGGCTGGGTTAAAGGGAGATGGAGAAGGAAGAACAGGTATTTTATTAGGACAAAGTGTAGGAACTTGCTGGCTTTTGGATTCCACCTGTGTTATAAAACATTGCACAGGCTGTTGAAAGGTCTGTATTCAAAGGAAGCTGTTAAAAGAAATAACCTTTTTTTCTGAGCCTTGTAGAAGCAGTAGGCAACAGAGTTCTTAAATGGAACAAATTTTATTTACAAGTACAGCTTGCTTTTTTTTTTCTTTTTTTTTTTTTTCTCAATTGCTAGTGTTTTCCGCTGTGGGTGGCTTTACTCACCTCCAATTTGAATCAATAACAACAGTAGGTGAAATGGCTCAGTCTGTTGTCCTGACAGGTTGAAAGGTTTCTTATGTGTGTATGTTTTCTTTAGTCTGTTACTATCCCTTTGAAGAGAGAATGCAGTCAGATATGGTGGACAACTCACTCCTACATTAGTAGGATGCTTTTAGGACAGTTACATATATGACACCTGAAAGAAATGCTATTTTCAGATAATTTGTTTAGTGGCTAGAACCTGATGAAACTCTTTGTACCGTACATAAGTTTGGAGTGACAACAGGCGGTTTTCTATGTGTGCCACAGAAAATGGCAGACCGAGTTAGTCTGGTAGATGATGGACCACCAGGTAACCACCAGAGTGAGTTCTCGGTTCTCTTTGTTGGCTTAAACATGTGGCAATCAACTTGAATTTTATTTCATTAAAGGGTTCTAGTTTCTCTGTTTCGGCTGCTTACTTGATATCTTTGTATCCATGTTGAAGTAGATACAATATTCAACTCTTCTTGAACAGCTTGAAGTTCATTAGAAATATTCACAGTTGCTTTGAGTGCTGTATCTGTGTTTTACTAAGAAACCAACAAGTGCCTGTAATTCCTTTTGAAAACACTATGTCACTCTATCTTCACAAAGTGAAAACCAGGGTTTATTTCATAAAGAAAACTTTGTTTATTTTCTCCAGCTCTAGTTGTATGGCTTCCTTAGTACCAGAGCACTTTGGTTACATTTGGTAAAATATTTCAAGCAACTGAAAAGAGCTGTATGAGTTAGAAATTCTGTTTCAAAAGCAAAAGATAACATGACACTTAAATTCTGTGTTGTACAGGGAGGCAGAAATAATAGTAAGAAATAAAGTAAAATCAGGTGCCACTGAATTACTAGATTACTTCATAGTTCAGATGTGTTTGTATATGGTCAAGGCTAGTTCTTACACTAGGTGAGCCCAACATTGCCATTATGAGTCTGATCTCCCAGGGGCCTGCTTCTGGCATGGAATAAAGGATACTTGCGCTGTTGTCAAATTGGTTGAGTAAGAGATGGTGACAGCTACTTCTCATCTTAAAATGGTTGCAGAAAGTGTCAGTTCTGGTTACGGAAGCTATCAGCTCCAACTTTTCACTGCCACCCTCCAGAAATACACAAGACACAGTTGGAAGAGAAGTTTGCTTAGCCTTTGCTATTTTTAAAGGTTTCTTTTATGAACACAGCATAGAAAGGATCATCACAAATGAATAGAGTAACCGTCAGACACAGAAAACAGACCAGACCTGAAAAGGAGATGGATTTCTTTGCTACAAGGTCTTGCTTAAGCAGGGCTTTTTAGCATAAATGCTGCCTCCTTCTGACTTCCGGAAAATAGGATGTAGCACCTTCTTTGTGATTAAACAGAGCTCTGTCAAAAGGCAGTGCCTCCATTGGTCTCCCTATCTAACGGGAGCAATCTGCAAGAGCCCCCGTTTTCTGCTAGCATTGTTTCAAAGGGTTAGCACAACTTACTAACTTAAGGCTTCCATCTCTAAGACAGATAAGGGCTCTGTGACCTGCTATGGGTTTGTGTCCTAAAAAAGAAAAGCAGTGAGCTTCCCACAGCTACCTGGAAGCAGAATTACATAATGCAACTATTTATGAGACACGTCAAGTACAGACATAAGACAGCAGCCCTGTAAAACAGCCTCCCAAACTAGCACAGAGATATGATGCTCAAAAGCTATGATTCTTGATGCTAGTTTTCTGGACCTATCTGATTAAATTGCATAATGGACAATTTGTGTGTTGAGTGTAGCAGACAGCTTTTAAAGAATGTACTTTTTCAACCACACACATTTAAATATTTTGAGGGAGAACCTGTCTGGAATGCAAAGTAGAGCACTGTGTGCTGCAACCTTCCCTACGTTTTTTCTCCATGGGTTGCCATTTCTATCCTTAAAGTTCCTGTGATCCCACATCAAGTATATTCTGGTCTCGAGTTGTGTGCACCTCAGATTAAATTAGACACTGCTCTAGCGCCAATAAGAGTAGAATTAAGAAAGCATTAAAACCTGGACATTTGTAACTGTGGGAAACAGCTTCTTTTAAAAAGGGAACAATTAGCATTCCCTCTTATTTGCTTATAAGCTTTTCAACCTTCACAATTATTTATAAGTGTTTATGGTTTACAGTATTTATACTGTGATTTTTTCTTTTTTTAACTGATCTGTTGTAGCTGCATGTTAATGGTGGAAGAGTTTCTGCCTAATGTAGGTTACCAAGCAGTTTGTAAAAGGGAGACTTGCTTGTATGTGATATGTAATGCATACCTAAGGAAGATAGTTAATGCTAAAGATTTTACATTCAATTAGTCTAACTTTTATTCACAAGTAGACTGGGATCTTCCAGTTCCTGTCTTCCACTAGTTCTTTGTTGCTCTCTTGAAACTGTCTTCTTTAACAAAGATGTTCAAGTCAGATTCATCATCTAAGTTGTAACTGTCATACAATCACAAAAGCATAGAATAGTTTGGGTTGGAAGGGACCATCTAGTCCAAC
This sequence comes from Nycticryphes semicollaris, assembly GCA_013400055.1. Taxonomy (NCBI): domain Eukaryota; kingdom Metazoa; phylum Chordata; class Aves; order Charadriiformes; family Rostratulidae; genus Nycticryphes; species Nycticryphes semicollaris. Next base: position 451,398 of record VXBJ01006319.1, read on the forward strand.
CCCTCTGCAATAAGCAGGGACATCTTCAACTAGATCAGGTTGCTTAGAGACCAATCCAACCTGACCTTGAATGTTTACATGGATGGACAGGGTATCTACCACCCCTCTGGGCAACCTGTTCCAGTGTTTCACCACCCTCATCATAAAAATATCTTCCTTATGTTCCATCTCCATCTACCCTCTATCAGTTTAAAATCATTATTCCTTGTCCTATCACAATAAACCCTGCTAAAAAGTCTGTCCCCATCTTTCTTATAAGCTTCTTTTAAGAACTAAAAAGTCACAATAAGGTCTCCCTGGAGCCTGCTCTTCTCCAGGCTGAACAACCCAATGTGTCCCAGTCTGTCCTCACAGGAGAGGTGCTCCAGCCCTCTGATGATCTTTGCAGTCTCTTCTGGACTTGCTTGAACAAGTAAATGTCTTTCCTATACTGAGGACTCCAGAACTAGACACAGTACTCCTGGTGGAGTCTCACCAGAGCAGAGAGGCAGAATCACCTCCCTTGACCTACTGGCCACACTGCTTTAAATGCAGCCCAGGATGTGGTTGGACTTCTGGGCTATGAGCACACACTGATAGGTTGTGACTCACCAGTCACCTTCAAGTCCTTCTCCTCAGGGTTGCTCTCAAAATACTCACCCCCCAAACAGTATTGATAGTGGAGGTTGCTCTGAGCCTAGGTGCAGGACCCTGCACTTGTCCTTGTTGGACCTCATGGGGTTCACATAGACTCACTTCTTGAGCCTGCCCAGGTCCCTCTGGATGGCATCCCATCACTCAAGTGTGTCAACCTCACCACTTATCCTGGTTTCACCTCTAAATTTGCTGAGAGAACACTATGTCATTGATAAAGATATTGAACAGTACTGGTCCCAGCATGGACCCTTGAGGGACAGCATTTGTCACTGCTTTCCGTATGGACATTGAGCCAATGACCACTGCTCTCTGGATGTGACCATCCAACCAATTCCAGTTCCTCATCCACCAAACAGTCTACCCATCAAATTATATTCAATTTAGAGAGAAGTATATTGTGGGATACCATGTAAACAGCTGGATAGACTACATCCATAGCTCTTCCCCAACAAAAAGGGATATATCAACAGAATATTCTGTGAAGTTTATTCCTAAATAGCCTAATGATTAGTCATCTACACTGAGAGCAAAAGTTACTGCTCTGATAATTCTGGGAGACCTCAAGGGAGGGGAATAGTACATTTTAACAAATTTGTTCTTTTGCAGGTGGTATGTTTTGAGAGTATTTGTAGTACAGCCATATATGTGGACTGAAGTTATAGTCAAAGCAGGAACAGTTTGAATAAAGGAACTTTTCATAACTGTTTTGACCAAGTGTGTGAAGATATTTTGTCATGTCCTACATTTTAAAGAGCTGCCAAGAATGTTGATGCTAACAGTGTCCATACAAATTTACAAATTCAGACTCTTTGTACTTGTGACTATGCATGAAAATTCTCTCTTTTTCCATGAATTTTTATGGTCTGCAATAATCTAATTAGCCATAAAAATTAACAATATGTTAGCTCCATGACCTGATAATTCTTCACCCTTGTAGGGTCAATGATTCTTTCTAATTGATATGACATTATTAGAATTTATTGGAGGTTTTCCATGGTTGCTCCGTGACAGAAATATAACTAGCTAAATATATTGTAATATGAAATATGTAAATCAGTGAATTTATCTAGCCAATAGTTTTCAATTTTTTGATAAATTTCAAAGGAAACTGTGAACCCTTCATAAAGTACATCCTTGTGGATTGCTAAGGAGGATGTGCAAACTGTTTTTTCTAAATCAGCTCTCATTTGACATCCTTAATGCTGTATTATGAAAGTTCCAGGATGCTGAAGAGTACAAACTAAAACCACGCTCATTTTAGACAACTGTTTACATGGCTAACTTTTTTTGTTTTGCAAAGTTTCAATGACTTGATCACCAACTGATTCTAGAGGGCATAGATAATGTCAGTTGTAGCCATCTGGGCTACAATCTGAAGAACACTGCACTTTGTCTAGTGGTGGTGCAGCTCCCAGGGCACTGTCTTGTGGAGATGATTGTCTCCTGCCCCTGTTAAACCTGGAGAATGACATTACTGGCCTTGCACAAGGTGAGAAGGTTTATATGAGCTGTTATCAAGTTAAAGAGAATAGACGACATATGCAAGACCAAGAAAATAAATTTAACTCAATCTAGACTTTAACATAGGCAAAGGAGTTTAGGAATCCAAATAGTGATGGAGACACATTTTTTCTAAATTTCAAAGAATAGGGATGATTTAAAATAATCTGTAATATCTGTCATTCTCAGAGAATGAGCACAAAGCAGCATGACCAGAAGGATTCTATTGTATGACTTAAATTGTCTATTTGACTGTTGTTTCCTGTCAGGAAACTTGGCAGAAAATCATACTTTTTATAATTATTTTGCTTTCAGTAATCAAAATTGAAGGCTTTAAGCTTCTGTACTTTTTGGACCTTCAGCAATAGGCACAGAAGTTCCAATGGAGCTTTTCATTTAATTACTTTCTCCGAGCCATGCTGGACACATACTATTTAAGCATTTCCTATAATCTCTATTCGTAGAGTAGGGGAATTGCCAGACAGCCAAACAGAAAATTTCATCCAAGGGCTAGTAAGTGCAGTTTCAACTATGCAATATAAGGAGGGCATTTTCTGATAGTTCTGCAGTATGGCATGTATGTCCAGATGAAGTACAAAATTTGTTTTTAAAAATAACTAGGGGTTTATTGTTACTTTATTTCACCTGTATAATGTGATTTATATTTAAAATTTAAAGATGAAAAGTTCCCTCTTGCTGTGTGCTGGTAGAATTGCTGTGCAGCACACAAGGTAGTGGTTCATCTACTTACATTATTTTTTTCTAAATATAAAAGAATAGCAACTTGCTAATACAGTAGTCATTGTGGCACTTTATGGACTCCCAGAGAAATAACACGAGGAGAAATTCTCAGGAGGTATGAATCCTTAAAAACTCGGGAAATTTCAAATGTGCCTTTGAGCAGCAAAAATAACTTGCAGATCTGATGGATTCTAAATTTTCTTCAGAAGCAGTTTTTTATTGGCCCGGACTTTCATTAGTGAGTAGTGCTTAATTGTGTTCCAATTGCTTGTGTGTGGCACCATTTTTTTTATGAAGATGCCTGAAAGTCTGTGGAGTTGCACACTTGCAAGTTGTTAGCAATGTGAGCGAGCCTCAGCTGGCTGTGGCACAGACTCTCTGCTAAGTAGGACCACGGCCCTGGCTCTCCTGGGACCACCTTTCCTACTACATGAAGTGCTTTGAAAGGAGGTAGGAGTAGCATTTCAGTAGTACAGGAAAACAGAAAACTTTTCTTCTCCGTGGGTTGTGAGAGAGCACCTGATTCTATTTGGCTAATTTTTTTGAAGACTTGCTTAGACAAAACTGATGGCACTTTCAACAGATGCTCTGTGAGTCATATTAGGAGTTGCATTAGTATGTAGCAGTTCTTGCTGACCTCTTACAAGACTGATCTCTCAGCTGCATGTGAGGAGGGAGTTTGAGGCCAAAGTTCTCTGGAAAGCGCTGCACAGCCCAGAGGTGGTGGGTTAATCCACTGTGCAGTCCTCCTCCTACGTCTAGCAAGTCATAAGACGTTTTTATTTACATATTTTTGAAGTTGAGTGAAAAGTGCAGTGAGAATTCAAAAATTGGGAAGAATATGAAAAGCATAGCTTGTATTTGATCTGAAGCATCAAGCTTTTGCATTTGATCTCTCTGGAGGTTGTGACTGAGTATTCTGGTCCCACTTGATCAAGGCAGCAAGAAATAATTTTCTTTTTGCTAAATGGTTGCAGACTTTACAGGATTTTATAAACTTAGTCTAGCAGAGGCAAGGCAGTAATTGGAAGTATAAGAACAAATTACTCAAGTCCCTAAAGATAATAATATTCTACATGCCCATTGAAAATAAAGTAAAGTAAAATAAAATAAAATAAGAACCAAAATTTAACATCTAGTTATTTGACATTTAGTGATCTAAATTAAGTTGGAAGGGGAAAAAATGCTCTGACAGAAAACTGGTATGAACTGTCTTAACTAGAAAGATAAAATTTTCTTTTTAAATGAGAATGCATTCTACCAACCTCAGCAAAAGGGAAGCTGCACCTTGTTGACTTTTTTTTTTTTTTTTTTTGACATTTATATACAGTTCTGTCATTTCCAGGGATTAATTTTGTTGGTTTAAAAAGTATATTTATTTAATAGCATTGTGATGTTTGTTTAATAAAGTTAAAATGTTATTTATTCACCAGTTAGAAGGCTTGAAAGAGGACCTACAAACAGGCAAGAGCAAATTTTGCTGTTGAAAAGCAGAATGAGTCTTTTTCAAACAAAATCTATCTGCACATGGCATTCTCTAGTGAATAATAAATATTCAACCTACACTATAAGAGCGTACAAGAAGGGGGAGAAGAACATTTCAAAAACTTTTGCATTGTAGGCTTGTTCCATGCTGCATTTTCATCTAAGTTTGTGTATTATGTTTGGCTAATTAAGAAAAGAAAAAAGTTACTGGGTAAATCAGATCTCTGAAGCTGATTTTGAATAGCACACATCCCAGCCTCTATCCTCATGTAGACTGAGCACTTGATGATTACATTGATGGAAGCAGTGTGGCTGCATTAGCTCTACATTCCACCCATGCTAATTGCCAGCTTCTTAACAGAGGCAATTAACTAGGAATAGAAGCCTGTGTTAAAGTATGGTACTTGTCCTTAGCTAGCTTGTGCATCTCTGCACAATTTTGCTCTGCTCCATAGGCATGCTTGTAACAATGTCATTACATTCAAGTCTCTTTGGCCTATTATGTGCTCTATCAAGGAAGGTAAAAATCTCAACTTTGCCATGACCAAAGTCGCTATTTTTGGCCCTGTAAAGTTAGTAAAAAATATTTTCTTTTAAATCAGTGTACACACATACAGACAGAAGCTATCACTTGCTTGTAATTATGTCTGTTTTTTTCCTGACTTCAGATATTTTTAAGGAATGAATTTTCAGTGTGTGCAGAAGAAAATTGAAGACACTGTGCTTCTAATGATAGCTTTTCAGACTGCTGGGAAATTAAAGGTGAATCTGTGGTAACTGCATGTTGGGCTGCCTGCAGCCGACCAACATGCATTACCCATTTCTACATTATAGATGTGAAGGAGAACCTACTAGGAGACAAAGAATATATTTTTTACATATAACAGTAACATCTGGTCTACAGAAGCCAACGTTCAGCACCCAATCAAGAGCCTACCTTGACTATACAGTAACATAACTAAGTCAAAGGAGAGAACTATTTCTCTAAAAGTGGTCTATCTTCTTAGTATTAACCTCTGCTCTTTGTAGCCCCTAAAGCAAGCAATAAAATGTAGATGGTGGTGCATATTTTGCTATCTGCTACTATTATAAAATTTGTCAGATAAGTGTCTTTTAAAAGCTGATCAGAATTACTAGCTTCTGTATGTAGAAGTAAGGTATCCATTGCAAACATGAAGAAGCCTGAATATTTTCTTAAGTAACTTAATCCACTATTATTTTGATGTGCTTAAAACACCTGCTCTGGAGACAAAGACGGTATATACTTCTTGGGGCATGAAGTGGTATTTTGCCAAGGAAACAGAGTTTTATTGATGCCAGTTTGACTGGCTTTGACTGACTGGTGTTACGTAGCTCTTGGCATTTGAATGCATCAGCCTAATTTCCAGGGGAATTCTGAAGTTTGCAGGCTGCTTTTGGGCTTTCTGGTGCATATGCAATAGTACAGTGATGAAAGACGCTACTTATCTGAAATTACTAGGAACATATAAACAGCAGTGTGTATTCACAAATCCAAAGTCATTCTCTTCTCTGATATCACACTGTAGCTTCTATACAGTGCTTGACTCTTTCCTTAGAGTTAGCCTATCATCCGGTCTACAAGCTCTCTAATTTCAGAGATCTCTTGTAGCATGTAGAGTTTAGGTTAAGCAGGCTATTATCTCAGCTCATCTTTGTAACTACTGCTTTAAAATAAGCAATTAAGAATGAAATGCTAGTTATACAGTTAGAAATTTATTATCAAATGTAGGCTTGAATAGATAATTATATATAATAACAGAGCACAGCAGCTGGGTTTAAAGGTAGAAACACTGAGTTGGTGTAGGATTCTTTAGTGATAAATGGGAGTTGGAGTTACTTTCATAAGGATGGCTGGACTTGTGTTTTTGATCAGGAGTACTACATGTTCCACTTCCTTTGCAACAGATACTAAAAATATTCATTAAAATTTAGCATCAGTTAAGGGGTTCTGAGGGAAAGGATAAAATTGTACTAAATAAAGTTTAAACACATTAATTTTAACAGTTTAACAAGCGCAGATGTGCCTACCTCCCTTCTCAATATGCAATTTCCTTGAATCCAGAGAGTGTGTATAATGGGTATTTAAGTTAGGCATGCCTCTCTGCCATTAAATTAGAATGAAATTGCCTCCTACAACTAAAATGCTACCCACGGGTGTAAAATAATATGATTTGTTTTGTAAACAGATCAAACGACCTTTATTAGAAGATGGTGACTGTGGGAGAAGCAGCATTTTATTAACATTTGAGCATGTATATCTTCCATTCATTATATTTAATCAAAGTATACACTTGACAGCAACCTAGGGACTAGAGTTAGGCACTGCTAACTTTTAACTGGAAAAAATACCTTTTTGTTGCTGGTGTGTAATGTGAAAGAGATAAAAGAATAAAACAATTGGAAGGATGCGAAGACCAGGGATAGCTCAGCGGCTATGTAGTCTCAGTAATTTCAGGACCTGACTCGTGCTAAGGATCTCTTTGGTGGAAAACCTGTGAGCAAAGAGGAATACTGCATGGGAGTACACTCTCATGTGTCTCCCTAAATTTCTGCCGGGCTTCTTTAAGGGTAGCATATTGCATTTGTGGTTGTAGAAGTTGTGCATTTAAGAAAATAAATTTAATTCCCACATTCATGCCAAATTCAATTAATACCAGTCTGTCTCCTAGATTTCTTTTGTCAGCTTTCCTTTCCCCACTGGAAAAATTATGCTGTGCCCTTAAATGTCAGGCACAGACTATGACTGTAATTGCAAATAGCTTAGTATTTTAATTCTGAATATGTCTGGTAACAATCCTATGGGGTGCTCTCCAATTGATATCTCAATTGCATATCTATATTCTAAATGTTCCTTTGGCTGAGAATAATAGTCAACAGTGACCAGATTTTAGCCTCTTTGGCAGATGTCTGTCTGTTACCATCTTCTGGCTGGCTCCATTAAGCCTCGTGGGTGAATACTGAACTTTCAAGAAACTCCAGTAGCTTAAATATCACATTTCTGCTGCACCATCCTTGAGGACATTTTGATGTTCAGGGACACATGCAAGTTGAAATAGGCAACACAGTGGGTTTGAAATGGCTTAATAAAAAATTCCTCTAATTTCAGGTTGGCAAAAAGAGGTGACTGGAGGTTAGAGCTAGATGAAATTGACTTTCTGTCGCTGATTTCCTCACCAGTCTGCAGAATCTTTGAGGTATAATCAGAGACTTAAGGAGCAATGGACTTTGTGGACTGTTACTGAATCATAAAACATCTGTGTGTGTTTCAGTCAGTTGGATTTCTTTTATCTTGACTGATCCCGTAGCCAAACAAATGTAATTTTTGAGAGGACAATAAGCCAATTTGCTTCTCTTTTCCCAAGGAACTGTTTCTTCCGTGACTGCTTCTCACTTCTCTAGTCCCTTCTGTCCCTTCTGAGCTTGGAGGGAATTAATCCCATCCCTTCACACCTTCACAGAAACAGTGTGGACACCCCTTACCCAGCTTGTATTTCACTCTCTATGGCTTGCTTGGCTCTCACATTACTGTGTAGTAGTGGATAAAGACATCTGCTTCTTATGCCCTTGACAGGCATAAGAGGCAGAGGGCAGAAAAAAGGTAGTCGTGAGACATAGGGATATGCAATTTCTCAAGTAAAGTTAATATTCTTAGTTTGAATATAGCTTCACAAGGTTTTCACAACTACTCAAACTGCAAAAAGGTCTTAACAGTTTAGCCAATTTGCATTTGGAAATTGGAATAAAATTTCCAAGGTTTCTGTCAGCCCAGCACCCATTACTTTCTTGTGAGGGAAGGGCATATTGAGCCATATTGTTAACAACAACAACAATGTCAAAATAGGGCCAGGGAGGCAACTGTGTATAATTACAGAATAAATGGGTGGTTGTCATACTTCAATTTGCACTCCTCATGCTTTCTCAATATGAAGATTTACTTTTATTGAGTAACATTATGAGGATTGCTGCCCTTCCAGTGGTGAATATACTAAGATAGGAATAAACATGGGGGCAACTGGTAGTGATCTCTCTATTTGTTTCCTGGCACATTGCATTATAACAGCAAAAGAAATCTTAATAGAAATGTATGTTTTGACTGCTTCATGAACACTTCTATGAACTCCCATGACTTGCAGGAAGAACAGCTATGGAATAGAGAAGTGTCATCCTATGGTGTTTTTATCCCTGAGATCAGTTTCACTGGATTCTGAACACTTCAAAGGTGAGATATGACAACTTGTGCTTTCATTGCTCCTCCAAAGTTCGGCAACATCTCAAAGCACCAGAGTGTTTGAGTGCTGAGGCTGAGCTTGTGCCACCAACAGTGCAGGCTCAGAGGTCCTGAATTGCAAACACCTGGAGTCCCATGGTGGCAATCACGAGGCCCCAGGGACTCAGGGTTTCCAGACATTGCCAAGCCCAAGTAATCCAGTTCCTGTCTAGAGCTCCAACTGTTTTATTGTCAGGTTCAACATGCAGTGCTTGCTACAATCAATTATTTTTCCTTTCTGTGAAAGCATGTAGGGTACAGCATGTATTTGAAAAAGACATTTAAGACTGCAAAATCTAGGTCATAAAGGTGAGGGAATGCATCCTGGTAGCTTTACTAGCTCCTTTACATGCACTTTAATTCCATTGTCACATTACACTTATCGTGGTAAGTACTGGTAAGTACTCAGTCCCACAGTGTCCAGAGAAACACAGATCATAAGCAGTGTTATGATGTTTCCTTATTTTAACTAAATGCTGCTGTATGATTTTAAAATTTTAATATGTGGATTTACTGTCCAGGCATATAGTTTTCATATGCTAACACAAAACACCAACAAACTACAAAGTAGCCTCACATTAACACCAAAATTTCCTTGATCAGGCAATTAAGAATATGAGAATTCAGATATATCTAATTCTGTGGGGTTTATCTGCATGTTTTAATCCAGTGGTTCTGAGTTTCTTTCTGGAGTTCAGAATATTTAAAAAGCCAAACAAAACAACTCCAAAATGCTAAAATTAAATTGTTATGCTTAATTCAGTATATTTTTCTTGTCTGGGAGATTTACCTGTGTATCTGGCCTGCATTGTTTTCCATCCTGCCTGAAAAAAAAAATGTTTGTTTTGAACAGGAACAAAACTGTGCTTTAATAGTAAATTGGAAATTAACCAACAGTGTTTATCAAAGGGTTGTGCAAGGTGTTGGTTTAGTGTTCAGACAGACTGGTGCATGAGTTGTACTGATGTTTTCTATTCCTTACACTAATAAGAATATACTCAGAGATGAAAAAAAAAAGGCAAAAAAACCCCACCAAAAGCAAACAAACAAAAAAAACCCAAACAAGACAAAAAAACACCAAGTAAGATAAAAAAACCTACCAAACAAGACAAAAACCACCGAACAAGACGAAATATCCCCACCAAGCCTCTTTTGACTAAACAGACCAGGATTTTGCCTTGTGTGGGAGGGCCTTGGGCAGCTCGTGGTGTTGAATCCTCCATTCACTGAAAGAAGCAGGCAGCAAAGCTGAATGTGGTGCATCTCTGCAGGGAAAAGGCGCCAGACAGAGTGAATAAATGATGTGCTCTGGCAGTGCAAAACCTACAGCTTCTGTCGCTTCATTTCCTCTCCCCTGTGCTTCCAAACATCTATACCCACCTTCACTTTTTTAATTGTTGCTTTATTTCAACTCAATACTTACTGCAAATTGACTGCTGTAGGAGTAGAGACACCATTGAGCTAATCAGATTAGGGACACAGATACTTCTGTGACAAACTATTGTGTGTGTGAAAAGACAAATGGAAAAATGCTCCCTAAACACTGTTCATGACGAGCTGTTGTTGTAAACGTGTGACTTATCAAGACTCTGGCAAGAGACTGATCTTCATTTCTTGTGTCTAGTTACACACTGTGATTCAGGGTTACCAAAGGCTCTATCTGTCATATGGCAGGAACAGTTTTGGGGGGTTACTACTGTTGTTTAATTAAGTAGCTTTATACCTGGCCTGCTGTGTTGGTTTTGCTGGTGATGGATATTTGGTGGGAGATTTTTATTGGCAAGGCTTTTAAAAAACTAGTGTCTTTCAAAGGTCATTAGCAGGCTAAAAAATGTTCAAATCCTATGCATGCTGTTCCTTGGAAATTCAATAAATTTAATGAGAGCGCCCTTGCAACTCTCAGTTGCCTAAACCAGTTCGTTTTGTAAAATGGGTTTGTATAAGGCTAATGAATTTGACTGTCCAGGACTGTCAGGAACCAGTTGAGTGAAACTGCAGTTTTCTTGCCTGCAGTGGTCAGATTTGCACAGGATGGTGTTGAAGACCATGTCAGCAGTTAAGGGCCTTGACTGCTACAGATTTTCCTACCTTCGAATGAAAAAAATTTTAGAATTAAAAAAAAAAAAAAGAAATAGTGAGTTGCTCTCTAGGATCTTAAACCTGGTTTAGAACAGAAGATGGATCCTTCCTGTCTGTCCTATTTAGCTTATTTAAAACGCATTGCTGTTTGTGTGCAATGCAAGAGGAACAGTACTTCTTGAGCAAAATGCTCCCTGCAGTTATCGTGGTCCATCATTGGCTGGATATGTTGACACTATTATTGCTAATGATCTAGGAATTCAGAAAATGCATACGAGCAATGAAGCGGTAGATTATCTGTATCTGTGTTTTGTGTCCTAAAGTCTCAACAAGGCTACTGTCCCACTAGCTGGGACAGTAGTCTGGGCCTAAGGCAATTACTTTTTCACTTCTGCCTTGTTGGAAAAAAAATAAAAAATTGTATGAGGAGAATGAGGTAATGAATTGTTTTTCATAGATTGTAGCATATTCCATTCCAATAATGGCTCTTTCAAACAACCAAAACCTGCAGTCAAAAACAGGAAAAAAAATTCAAAATTTGATGTTAACCAACATTGTGACACAGTTGTAAGTTGTTAAATACTTCTGTCAAGCTGATTCAAGTACAACAGTTCTTGAGACTCCAAGGTTAGATTTTAGTTATGAGTACTGTTTACTCACAATGGCCCAATAACAGACAAATTATGAAATGCTAACACCTCCTGTCTCTATTTTGGCCGCCAGTCAAATAGCAGAGAGTACAGAGGAGCCATCTGTGGTCAGCTTATCCATGGTTTTCCAGCCTGGGACTGGAAGAAACAGTTAATACCAGAGCAAAGAAAAGTAAGATGAAAACAGAATTTCAACATCCCCTTGCCTTCTAAACTATGTGTTGCCTGGGCTATGTTTTCAGGATGGTTTTCTTATGGTTTTCTGACTACAGATACTGATATTTCTTAGAGGAGAGGAAACAACTCTTTTTAAGTTTTGTCAACTGGTATTGAATCATTTTCTACTTGAATTTTCACTTGAGATTCTGCTAGGTACCCTAGAAAATGTGCATGTGTACACGTTTCCCAAACACACTTGGGAGGGACTTCTTAGAAGCATGGACCCAGGGGCAACCTTGCCTGATGCACTGCAGCAGAAAATAATTAATATTGTTTTGATAAGTTTTTTGTATTTCCAGGATCTACTTACATGAGGGCCCCTGACTCGGTTCTGAACCCTTGCTTGATTCTACCTCACATTTGTGAGAAAAAAAAAATAAATAAAAAAATCCAAGAGGTCCAAGCTGGAGAGGAGCTGGATATTAGGAATAGATTCTTTACTATGTGGGTGGTTGAACACTGGAACAGGTTGTCCAGGGAGGTTGTTGAGGCCCCTTCCCTGGAGATACTCAAGAAGAGACTTGATGAGGCCCTGGGCAACCTGGTCTAGTGGGGGTGTCCCTGCTGATTGCAGGGAGGTCAGACTATATGGCCCTAGAGGTCCCTTCTGGTCTGGACCATTCTATGATTCTATGAAATGTTCATCTGTTGACAAACAAAAAATTGACCATATAGCTTATTTATTTGCTTGCAACTTGGTGGCAGCAAACACAGTTTGTGTAGAAATAAATCCCAAGGCATGGGAAATTATCTGGAGTTCATATATCTCTATGGGGTTGTTTGCTTTTGCTATGCTTTTGCAGTGTGTTTGATAAAAGCAGTAAGTAGAACATGTTCAGTAAATTTATCTTCCATCCTCATTACACTCCAACACTATTTGTGGCAGCTGCATAAAAAAATATAATTAAAGTCTCACTTAAAATATAATCTTTGAGTTTAGAACTCCTTTTTGAGGCAAAGATATCTGACTTCTATTGTGACACTGTTTCAAAGTAGTTAAGATTGTACTTCACATACATTTCCCAGGCTTATGTAAATATTGCATATTAAAGTGTCTAAATATTATTGTCCACCCAATTCTTTTGAGTGTATTGTTCTGCAGTGGAAAGATGTCAGTTTCACTTGTGACCACCTTCTCTATGGCCCTGGATACTTTTCCTTCTGTTCCCAAAATTTTGCCACTTTTTTGATGTTTAGGTCGAAAAACCGACTGTGTCCTGAAAGGCAAAAGGCTGTTTAAAACATACAAAATAATTTGGGTTTAGCTGATTACTTCTTTTTCTGCTAAATATGATGTGAGATAAAACTTAGAAGCATAATACACTGTTTCAGTTCTGTATTGTTGGCTGTTTTCTTCTTTTATTGAAATAAAACTAAACAGAGGGAGTATTTATCAGTTTTAATGACATGGTTGAGGTTTGAGGTGGGGTGGAGGGAAATCAGATGGTCTTATTTTAAATGCTTTAATAACAACTTTTAGTACTGGGAACTGTGTCCAGTTGTCCGTTAAAGTATATCTTACTGATTGCATAAGAATTAAAAACAGTCTGTTCCTTTCTTACAGAATAACTGAAGATAAACAGCATTCTCTGAGCACGTTTCCTTTAATATTTTTTTTTATTATTATTGAATCAAAAATATCTTGGTTTTGTTAAGCTTAACATCTTTCTTTGAAAGACAGAGACCACATGTTCTATCTTTACTGTTTCATTTTCTCTGCTATTGTATACATATTCTTTATGTCCTCTGGCTTTTTAAAACTAAAATAGAATATTTTGATTGTATACACTGTTACATTAATTATCCCCCTGCAAATGAGCTTTTCATTACCTCTTTTGCTGGCCAATGTGTCCTCAGGTAAGTTTGTGTAACCTCATGGTTTTTTTATCTCATTATACAGTTTCTTGATATCTGCAGTCTCAGTAACACGAGGACTGAACACTTTCAATTAATCAATATTTTCTAATATCCTCCTTCCTTCTTTTTAATTCCAGATCTTATAGGTGTTTTGATGGATTCTTTTCAAAAGATGTCAGCGTCCCCATATCTACTAGTAAACTTGGGAAAAAAATGGTCGCTAAGCCATAGCAGGGATAAACAATATATTTTTGCTTTTCTTCTTTAAGATTATAGGTGTATAAAGAATTTTCTTAATAAACAAAACTAAGCCATATTTTCCTGGCTTCAGGTTTTGCAGCAAATTAACATCTGCTTTTTTAACAGTTGCAGGAACACTAGTCAATTTTGTATGCATTAGATAGTTTGGTATTTTAAAGATATGCAAAATTAAGTGGGTTTTTTTTTTACCCAGGCTCAGTGAAGGCATATCGGTGTGTGCAGATACAAATTCTAGTCTTGCAGTGATTCCTGTTTATGATGTTTTTAAGTCTCTCTCGCCACTATGCAGAAGTGAAATGAGTGCTTTCAGTCAGAATGTTTAATAAACTGTGTCTGAAAGAAGGTGTTCTCTTTGCTTGGGAACAGAGAGGCTTCTACATACAATATTTTTTGCTCTGGATTTACAGAACTATTGCAATGGTGTGAAAAGAAATGGTGTTGGACATTGTTGGCTCCAATTAAGTAAGGTGGTGGAGAGCATGGAGAGCCTGCCTGTACTTACCTGCACTGGTCCAGTCCTCTGTGAGTTGAGGCAACTTCATTGCTGAGCTGTTTGGTTTTGAATATGAACACAAGTAGCTATGTGCTATACTCCAGCAAGGAACCTGAAAATTGCAATTTTTAGTACTTTCACCTTTGCAAATATATGTTTTATAATCTCCTGCTGAGCTGAGATTTAGACAGGTAGAAAAAATTTATTTATTGCAGACATTACAGCTTGGATGCTGTAGTGCATCAAGGTTTTTCCCACTGGGTGCACTTTTTGATCTCTTAGGAAGTCCAAGTCTGGCTATGCTAATCATCCACCACTTTCCATTTAGAAGGTAGTTTTGTGGTGTATTAGAGAGGTAAAATATACAAGTTAGGATAGCTGTTGACCTAGCAAGATCCCTACATAGATGTACCATGATATCTCACTTCTTGCATTAACTAAGTTTTAAGTCTCCCATTAATTGGTGCTATCTTAGCCATACAAACACTTGCTCTGCCCCAATAGCTAGTATTTGATTTGAAACCAGAACGATATTTATGATTAAGCACAAAACTTTGGCACTTACAAAGTCAGGACTTCATTATTGGCTGAAGAGCAACTTTAAAATCCTGTGCTGTATCCCTGGACTGCTTGCAGTCTGCTGATTTTAGCTAGCAGTGGTTCTGTACCTAAAACTAGCTAAAACTGTGTAACGAGGGGAACTGGTATGCTAGCAAATTCTCTTTGTCGTGATTTTTCTTTGGCTGCCTAGGTGACTGCTCCTGCCTTCAACCAATTACATACACACAAAACAATCCTATTTTTAACTCCAAAAGAAAGGAGAAATAATAACTGTCTTACAATTCTTTTTTCTCCTCTGTATTAAAAAGTCAACTTCTCCTAGCAGAAACTTGTCAGTACTTGGTATAAGATACTGGAGGTAAATCAACTCACAACACAAAGGTATTAAGTTTATTCCAAGCAGCTGAATAATTACATCTGTAACTTTGAATAAATATTTCTTTACCTAATGGCGGACCAAAGTGTTATCACTTACGTTAGGTTCTCACATATAAAAAACCCATTTTATTTTCCCTTAACTTGAAAACATATATATTTTTTTAACTGTGTTTATATCACTATTTATCTATATTTAATATGCATTTGTCATATATTTATGTAAATAAAAATTCTACTCCAAAACATACGTTTGGTAACAATGACTAATTGTTTTGGAGGTGAATAAGCCAGCAGCTCTCTTTCAGAAAACAGGTCAGTAGAAATATTTTTAAATGTATTTAAAGGAATCAAACCCTTTGTCCTAAAACCTGGTGTTTTTTTACTGAAAAAAGCACCAAATATTTTTTACGTACTTCTTAAATGATGCAACTTTATTTTGCAATTTAAAATTGTCAGGTTAACTTGATTTTAATTTTTGTCTTAGTTACAGTCTTCCTTTTTAAATGCATACTCCATATTTTATCTCATATTTCCTAAAGTGCAATCCCCTATAATTCTTGTAAATCTTCAAACTGAGATAGAGGATACTGCAGCCCAAGAAAAGATGGAGTAGACAGGTACTGGAAGAGACCTAGGAATATGTTCTCTGTTTCTTCCATCTGGGAGACAGGAAAATGATTAAATGTGTTTTGGCAATAAAGCTTGGATGTGAACCCATAAAAAAATCCAGACTTCTTCTGGCTATATTATTTAAAGAAGAATGTTTTTGGGAAAGGCAGTAAAGATGTGCTTGTGTAGTCTTACCCTTTCTACAACACCGTGATGACCTGATCAATTGCAGTCTATTTGTAACCTCTGCCACATTTATGAAACTAGTTTTATTTCTTTCTTTGATCATTGCAGGATTGTTGTTTCATTCACCTTTCTGGCCATCCATTTGTCTTTACTTTTCCTAATCCTCGTCACTTTCTGTATGGCAGTGTTTAGCTTCTGTGCCCTGGATTTTTGCAATGGGTAATTTACCTTCATTTCTCCATTTTTCTGTCAATTGTGACTTGATGGGATGTGTACTTCTGAGAAGCGTTCCCAGTTTTTAAAGGACAATGCATTTAATGCAGCTTATTTTATGAAAAAAAGTTTCATCTTTTCTTATTTTGATTATCCTGAAATTGTCGTGTTGTTATTTACTAAATCCTGTCTGGAAAAATGTATTGGGTAGCCCTGAACGGGACAAATTATGGAGTTTCTGTAGGTTTTGCTTCATTCTTAGCAACTGTGGTTGTTCTTGTGCAAACTCCCCTACTTGTTTCTGGAAGTGAGGAATTGTGAAACATACAGACACAGAAATAGAAAAGTGGAGGAGAACTCACTGCACAAGCTGTTTCTGTAAACTCTGCTCTGCCTGTGACAGAATTGGATATGCCATTAGGCAGAGCCTATCTGAAGGGAATCTTGGTGCTGTTTCCACTTTTCTTGGTCCAATGATTTTTGTGATGCCAAGATAATGTTGATGACAGTCTAAATTAATGCTCCACCCTTGCCTTATCACAGTAATTCTGTGATTGATGTCTCTGGATCAGTTTCAATGTAAATGCATTCTTTGCTGTTGAAGAAAGAAGGTTCATAAATGTATAGTGAAAGTTGCAAGCCCTCAAGGAGCTCTCCCATTACTTCCTTGGGACAAACAAGTTTTGTTCAATAGAACTAAAACCAAAATATTTATTTATTTAATCACCTATGCAAGGGCTTGAGGATCTGTTTTTTAGGAATAACAGATTGGAATGGTTGCAGCTACTCTATTATTTTCCTTGAGGTCTCATAAGTGCAGTACATTTTTTTATTTTTTTTAATCTCATTTCTTCTCAATGATCTAGTTATAACACTACACTATCTTTGAAAGAAAAAGAAAGAATATTTTACATTAGAGTAGAATACGTAATTACCATATTAATAGGATATGGATAGAGGAAAAGTGTGAAAGTTACTCTGAGATGAAAGCAGCATTCCTCAATTAAATCTCTGCAAAAATAGCAACTCTATCACAAAAGAGCCATAGGTGAGGATCTTAAAAAACAAAGTAGCATGCCATGTAAGGAAAACTAACAGATTCAGTGTATATTTTAATACCCCTTTCCAGCTTGGTATTTTGTATATTCCTTGTATTTTGAACACAAGGATAGATTCTTCAGTGTAGTAAATGTGAGAATGGGAATGGACCAAAAAAACTTGCTTTGTATTGTCTCAGTTTTTCAGGTTGCAAGGTCTACAGGTAAACGAAACTAAGGTTTTTTCTGTGGAAACCAGAAAGGCTCAAACCTTCTTCTGTGGTTTGACCTGCAAGATTATTTTGCAATTTCCCTTCATCACAGTTAGTCAATCAGTTGTCTTCTGGGATTGACAACATGGATTTTGACCAGCTTCAGATGATCATAGGCTGAGAAATTAGTCCCACTGAACTTTCTTAGGATTATGGGCTAAATTGGCCTAGCTGAACTTAAAGAATTTAGGTAAGGAATTTACAGGTTCCAGCTTAACCTTCTCAACCCATTTGCCACTATTTGCTCCTGAAGGTGCCCTATCTCCTGGTCCCACAACACATATTCCCCTCTTTCCCCAGAACACTGTGATACATCTGGAAACAGGGACTCATGGGTACATGATACAGTGGAGCAATGTTTCAGCAGAGTGAAGACTCTCAAATGGAGTGGAGTGAAACCCTGACAATGTAGAGCATGTCTCATAAGCTAGTCTTTGTCCATTTGTAGACCATAATTGGTGCATAAGGGAAGTCAGCTTACATCTAGAGTAATTGCCAGCTGTCTTTTGTAAATGGCAGTGCTTTTCCTTTCTGCTTGCCAAATTCATGTGTCTCAGAACCATTTCTTTCCAAACATTGACTTCGATAATAGGACCAAGTCTTCAAGTTCACTTCAAAAGCTTTTCTCATTTTTATTCGTTAGCTGGGAGCTAAATTTTCTTTGAGCACTTTGTATATATCAGATTAAACTCTGAAGCTGCATTAGATTTATGTAATAATTACTGAAAGATAATTTGGTCTCTGGCCACCAAAACACAGTGTATCATGAAACAAATACAATAGGGAGATTCTCTAGAATCCCAGTTGAAGCAGAAATTCATATAGAAGGAGGCACAAGGTGAAGTTAGGGTCTTTCTAAAATATTTCAGCTTTGGGTCATAGAATAATTCAGGCTGGAAAAGACCCTTGGGATCACTGACTCCAACCATCAATGCCGCTCTATGAAGTTCTCCACTACAGCATATCCCCCAACACCACATCTAAACAACTCTTAAACACCTTCAGGGATGGTGACTTAGCCACCTCCCTGAGCAGCCTATTCCAATGTCTGACCACTCTTTCTGTGAAGAATTTTATCCTATGTCCAGTCTAAACCTACCCTGTTGCAGCTTGAAGCCATTCCCTCTTTTTCTATTGCTAATTCATAGAATCATATAATGGTTAGAGTTGGAAGGGACCTTAAAGGTCATCAAGTTCCAAACCCCTTGCCACAGGCAGGGACACCTCCTATGAGAGCAGGTTGCTCAAAGCCTCATCCAGCCTGACCATGAACACTCCCATGGATGGGGCTTCCATGGATCCTTTGGGCAACCTGTTCCAGTGTCTTACCACCCTCACAGTAAAGAATTTCTTTCTAGTATCTAATCTAAATCTCCCTTCTTTCTATTTAAAACCGACCCCTTGTGCTGTCATTACACCTCCTGACAAAGGGTCCCTCTCCAGCTCTCCTGTCCCAGTTCCAGTTCCTTCAATCGCTCTTCATAAGATTTATTCTTCAGGCCCTTCACCAGGTTCATTGCTCTCCTCTCACTCGCTCCAGCACCTCGGTATCTCTCTTGTACTGAAGTGCCCAAAACTGGAGGCAATACTCGAGGTGTGGCCTCACCAGTGCTGAGTACAGGGGCACAATCACCTTCCTACTTCTGCTGGTCACACTATTTCTAATACAAGCCAGGATGCCATTTGCTTTGACCACCTGGGCACACTACTGGCTCATATTCAGCTGCTTGTCAACTAGAACCCCCCAGGTCATATTTATATTCTTAATTTCCAAGTAGTACACTTATCAAGAAAATTATATGCACAGATAAATTTTTCTGTCCTTTGTACGTGCTTAACACTCTAAAGGCAGCTGCTATATAAAGTATCCTGGCTTTCTAGTGATGTTAACCACAAAATACTACAACACTTTTTTCTGTTCCTAGGTAGATCCTGTTCTATTAATATGGAAATACTTGTACTAGAGTATATCTATTAGTGCACAGAATAATTGGTAACCTCACCCTCTATTTCAGTAAAATTGTGCCATCTTTAGGGCTTTTTTCTTGTTGGTAGAAAAGCACACTTAGAATCCTAAATTAAGTAATTATGTGCATGCTGGTATAACTTCCAAATGTAGATGAAGCTTGAAAGTTTAGGAGGCTTGTTCACTGTAATTTCCACGTCATTGTAAGCAAACGTGTAAGGCAAAATCAACTATTTGCCTTTTCATGCTTTATTGGACCAGATAAATGAAAGAACATGTAAGTTTCTTGAGTGAACATTTCTCATTTGAAGAACTTTGCATATAGTACTCTGGTTACTAGTTAATGAAGGGAAAACATTAAATCAGCAGGGTTTTTTTTCCTTATTCAGTACCTTTGAAGTACTTGAGTAGTTAGGACGTTTCTAAAGAAATTTTTTCCTGTAGATTCCATTTCAAAACTGCAGTCATCTTTCAGTCAATACCCCAAATTTTTCCTGTTTCTTTTTTTGTTAAATATTCTGAACCATAAAATAGGTCTGGTTTTATGTTTCCTGCAGATTTGAAAAAAAAAAAAAAAAAAAACAAACAAACAAAAAAACAATTCGTAAAGTTACAAACTTCCACGAGGTATTATTGCACAGTTAGTTTATTGAAGTTTCATTGCTCTGTGCCAAAAGTCCACTTGCTGTAAAACTGTGTACAGATCCTGAGCTATTGTACAGTATGGAACTGCAATTCTGTTCCTGAGAAAAGGGATTATATATTAATTGGCTGGGAAGAAGGCACTCTGTATCCATTTTCTGGAAAGTGGATGCTTGTTTTAGGAGAGAGCTAGATGACATCTTTGAGCAATTTGCTGAAAGATGTACCAGGTGTCAGCTAAGGATAATGGCATTGTCTTTTGTCAAGTTTATAATGACAATTCTGAATGCTGTTTAGGACATCATCTACTTCATTTTTTGTAATAGAAAAAAAATGTTATATGGGTAATCTGTGGTTGATTTTCTTGTAATCTCACGTGGCTAGTGAGTTTTCTCACTGAGTCTGCAAAATAATTCCCTTGTTTTTATGAATCTGGGCCTAGAAGAATGTATGTCACTGCCTCGTGTCCTGTCAAATGTTTACGCAATGCCAGTGTAAACTTCCTCCTGACGCAGTGTTAATATATGTAAGCGTGCATCCACAAAAACGAAATGTTATGCATGCCATCTCTACATCTTTCTGGGTAATGGGGTTTTTTTATGACATTTTTCTTCAGTGACCTTCTGCTGCCACCTGCCTCTGAAAGATTTCCATAAAATCCGCAGCTGAGGAATGAATCTCAGAAGAATACCCTACAGTGTGCACAGAACTGGCACTGGAGATTTGCTGGTCAATCTTTTAAGCTTTATGCAATAGAAAAATAAACGTTGCATCTGTAGAGAATAAAACTTCTTCCTATATTGGAGATGAAATACTAAAGATGTGATAGAATAGCTACACCAAACGAGTTTGAGTTTTCATGGTTAGTGTTCTGTAATTTTGTGTAAACTGTGACATGGGGCTGTAGAAGCGGATAGATACCCCAACAGATACCAGGGTTTAAAAGCTGAAGTTAATATTTCCAATGTAATGGAGGCTGCATTACTTGTCAAAAGCTGATCGATAAAGACTTTTGTGTGTAGCAGGCGTGAAGTACTTCTAGTCTAATGTTGCACATCATACAGGCAGAAACAATTTTGCAGTAGTGGTGAAGGAGCAAAGCAGTGGTGAATTAGCACAGCGCTGTATGCATTTTTGTCTGCCTCAGGTATACAAATTCCCTGGACTGTGGTAGCCAGTGTTTTATTTGTCACTTACTAATCTGGCTTTACAGCACTTATTCTGGGCTTCACTATGCAAAGAAATGATATGTGTAAGATTCATTATGGGTATAATTGCAGTTACAGACACATTAGTGCAGCAATAAGACTGTTCCTATGAAGAATGCGTTTGAATTCCTTTCTGACAGGCAGATGTGTAAGGACGACAGAGAGATTCTCATAGTTATGTTAAAAAATGCCCCAGTGCAGGAACACTGAAATTCAGCGCTTTTCAAGTGATAAGAAGGTAAGAATGAGCAACATGGTATAAAATAGACACACACACACAGAGATGCTCACACAGCTCTTGAGGATGATTTGTTCACCCGTCAATGCCTGAGAGGTGCTGCCACAACTTCTTCATGGTCAAGAGGCTTCACTGGATAGAAATGCAAGATATAGACAGAAAACTCAGCTCTTGCAATCCTGGTTTAATGGCAGAATTACTAGACTTCACAAAACATAGATATATCTTTTACTATGTCCTGAACACATTTTGCCTGCAGGCTTCCTAAATAACATAGCTAGGAGCTTTCTGGAAGTAATTTGGTGATGAATTATTTTCCTTCTGCTGTATATGACATCAAGATGAACTTGTCTATGTTCTGCACTTCATTTGTTGTTGTTTTTTGTTGCTGGGCACACTATTTAGCAACAATTAATAAGGTTTTGTAGTCTGATATTTTGAATTACTGTAACTATAACCTGAACACTTAATGCCTGTTTCTCACATGGGATGTATTAATATAAGTTCATATGACTGTAATATGTTAATATGTCTGAGGCATATATGGATGCTTCTGGAAAAGTACCTGTAAAATACATTTATATGAGATTACAGGACAGGGTAATGAAAAAATAAATGACACAGTATTTTGTATTTTATCACAGTAATGATAAACAAAACCAGCTTTTTCTTGCATGGGGCAATCCCTGCCTCTGTAAATTCTAGCTATTGTCAAAATTTGCCACACCACTTTCCAAAAAAATATACTTTCCCATAGTTGCTTTATATTTTCACATGTTTGAGAATACCATCTGCCTGAATCTGTTAGCACATAGTTAAAAGTGCATATTTCCATTCACAGTTGGGTCATTTTCTGAGTTTCATCAAAAACTGAGTAAATTCCTTAAGTGAGCCTCCAGAAGCTGTGATGCAATCATAAGGGAGCCCCATGCCCAGCATAGAAGTTTTGTCACAGAAAGAGATGTACCCTCCAGGTAATACCATAGGATAGCCCACTGCTGCAAGATCTGCTACTACATGGCCAAATGCACTTTCAGTATAGTTTATGTTTTACTCTGTCCTCGTCATGAAGGCCCAGTGTTGATGAGCTTGTGCGCTGGATTTTTCTCTCTCCTAGTAACTTTGTTGAGGTTTGCCTACAATTTGCCGATCACAGTGTAAAAAATTTCATTCCATTTCATCTCAGTTATTGAAACATCTTCCTGTCTCCACTCCCATTATCTCTGATATCCCTTTAGACTGAAGCATCTTCAGTCATTTTTACCAGTTGCACTACTTTTTTTAACTCCACTTATGTGAGGCTCATTGCCCCTTTTCTCTCATTGAGTCACATATAGGTGCTTGCTCCCAGATCTTGTGCCTTTCATGCCTTTTTCCATGCCTTTGCCCTCTCTTTCTTTGTCTACCATGTTTCTCCTTATCTGAAAAATCTGCTGCTGCAGGATAACCCCTACCTTACCAGCCTGCAAATCAGTTTCTTGCTCAGAGATCTCTGTCCTGCATCCTATAATGACTTCATCGATGGCTAAATAAAGTCCTCTCCTACAGAATGGTCTGCCATACCAGGTATACAGCTATATGTGCTGCAAGAGCAGGTAGCTTGACCGTTGCAGCAGTATGGTGATTTTGGAGGCCTCTGTTATAGATGGGCTGTTTATTGCTGGGTGCAGGGCTTGTCACAAATGAAGCAACAGAAAAAAATTAAAGGAAATAGTTGCACATACTGTACATGCCCCCACTTTTTAGCAGTTGCTGCTTCAGGTAGGAGCCGACATATTTTTGTATGAGGATGATAAAAGATTGACAAAGTCTAGCCTTTGCCCAATTCAGCCCATCAAGTCCATAACTTCACCAGCACCTAGTCTGTTACCAATTTCGTTTGGATTTGAAGAAATCCATACAATGGTCTTTGCAGATCCAATGTGTAACTATTTCCCCCCCTCTTTGGAAGAGGGTAAATTCCCACAAGATAGTCCTTCAGTGTGCTGTTGTTCCACTGCCGCCTACTAGGAGATCCATTTAGCAATTGGTCTAGAAAACACTGATTCTTTTTGAAAAAGGCAAAGATCAGGAACACAGCAACCTATTTCCCTTCTTTCACCTCCTTGTCTATATGTTGCTTCGCCTTTTGAGCTTTATGTTATTGAGGGACCAGGGAGAAAGAAAAAATGTGAATTCTAGCTTTTTTGGGTATCTATTGATCAAAGCACACCTAGATTCTCACTAGAACTCTCAGTTCCATATCTTTTGACTCTGTCAGCTTTGACTTTCTCAGCTTCTCTTGTTTTCTTCCATGACTAGTCTCTGTACAAGTTGTCAGTAGACCCTCCTATTTTTGCTTGAGGAAGTTCTAGACAGTATTTTGTTACAAGTTAAGTTGAGACATTTTCCCTGGAGATGTTATTTTTGTTTTGTTACCAGGGTTTCAATCCATTCAGTTTAGTGGTTTAGGGATAATTTTTTTTTGTATACTTCCTTGCATCTCAAGAAAAAAAATCCCTGTATTTTAGTCTTGTGCTTTTGTCACTTTTATGGTCAAGAAAACAGTGTCTTTTCAGAACAGATCAGAACAGAATGTCTTTCTTTGTAAAAAATCCCTGTAAATGTAAATACAAAGTTATAATTTCAGTGGGTTTATATACAAGTATTGGTAACTTAATAGAAAGAAAAGTTTCCTCCACTTAAAAACAAAGTGGGTTGTTCTCCATTTGAAATCTCTACTGCCCCAAAGGTAATTTTCAGGCACCCCTTTTAGTTTTGTTCCCATTTAAATTGTACAGGTTTTGTTGTCCTCTCGGCCAATGAAAGTCTGACTGCCACTCCAGACCATTAAACAGTGAGAAAAAGAAGGGATTTTTCTATAAAAGCAATATGGAAGGACACCTTTGTCTCCCATGAGCATCCATTTGTATCAGTCATGCAGAGCAGAGTGCTATTGAAATTGATGGTATGAAAGCAAAGATCCTGGCAAGGGAATATCTGAAGGGTTTGTTTTCATGGATGGCCAGTTCTCACCAGACACTTTCCATTTAGCTGTACTGATATGAACATTGATAGCTCTTTGCCAGATACCCACAAACCTCTCATTTGACCTTCATTAACAGCATTTAATGTTTCCAAGTCTGATACAGCCGCTTCTGAGCTATATCACCAATTTTCTACATAGATAGCAGTCTGAGCCAGTGACAGCCACATACAGATAGTAAGAAGTCTGTCTCTTTCTGTCCCATTTTCATCTCTTCCATCTGAGAGATATATCTCCCCTTAGTTCTCTGATCTGCTCTCCAAGTTTGGCATTGGGCTGACGTTTTCCTACCCCTAAATTAGAAAAATTGATGTGGGGAGGCTGATTCCCTATACTGGTCCTGGAGCTTGTTGTTAGTTGCATGAATGTAAACTTTACTTTACACCTTCGGCCTTATTTTATCTTTGCAAAACAATACAACCTAGATAACAGCAATGTCAAAGCAAATTAATCCCCTAGATATTTTCTAATTCTGAACTTGCACAGAGGGCATTTGGTGAGAGAACATAAGCAGGGAGTGTATCAAGGACTAATACTTATGTCTGTACAGCAGGATGTGCGGTTGCCATAGCAGCAATCAATCTGCTAAATAGGGAGTAACATAAACTGATTCAAAGGGAAAGACTGATTTAGGTCAGGGAATAACACTTCATAAAAAGAAAGACTTCTCTGTGACTTTCGATGGTTGTTTTGCTTCTGTGAATGCACTTGCAATGCATATTGAGAAAAAGCCCAACTGCCACAAGTGCGTTAGGACTCAAGAGCCCTTGAATACAGTGAGAACCAACCCACTTACAGCACTTCTGGCAGCTCCAGTGTCAGATGTAGAAAAGTGTAGATAAGGTGATGAGGTCTTGCTTGTTTTATGTTATTTGTGGGATCCTTCCTCTCTAACTGATGAAAAAAGCGTTCCCAAGATGTTACACGAGTGCTGCCCTCTGCTAGAAGCTGGATGAGCTCACACTGAAATGTTTGTCTGCCCTGAATTGTGGGAGTGCCTGCTTGCCTCTCGGAAATGTCAGTGGTATTTTTGGTAGGCATGTACATACATGCGTGTTTATATTTACACATATTTTTAAGGAGATAATTTGCTTCTGGAGAAATCGAGTTACAGGGAAATAAAAGGAGTACTGAATAATTAAAAATACACACCTGTTTATATAAGTCTAAGGATGAGAGAACTGAGGAATTGTTGACTGTCGTCAATTTCGCTGTAGTTTAGAGTGAGGGAGTAAGTTCTGGCTTAATGCTACTAAGCACTTACAAATGAGCAGGAGGATATTCAGTAGAAAAGACCACAGTTCCTGAGGATTTGGCTGTGATGTGGCAGCCATTGCACCATCATATTAAGTGCTTGTGCCCACAGTTCAAGGCAGACGTCAATAAATGGGATTTCTAAAGCCTCAGCAGTGACATGTGACTGGTTAGGAATTAGGTAACCTCATTTATAGGGAAACAATAAAGTCAATCCATTTTGGATTATGAAAGGAGAGATTGAGTGTCTTGGTCAGTCTTTTATTTTAGTATTTACATGAGGAACAGAAATTTAGTAAGAAGGGCTCCTCAGTATAATAAATATAGCAGTAATTGGTGGAAGCTAAAGCTAGACAAATGGTGATTAAAACAGGACACACTTTGTGCAATGATGATAATTAGTCACGTGAATAATTTGTGAAATCCTCCATGAGATGCTCCATGACTGGAAAGTTGTACATAGAGACAGCAGACTCCTCTAGAAAACATACTTCAGATTACACCTTTGCTACAGAAATAAAGGTGGTAGGACTCAGAACCATGGCATGCTGTCTACAGAGGTAAGGGTTAGACCCTTCTCAGCGCATGTCACCAAGATCAGCCTGATCAACCTGTTCTACAAAACCAGGAGCAGACAGCACTGAGAAGATGGACACATCCAGTATCTTGCCTGATTACTCCTGCTGTGGAGATGTTTCTGTGATCTGTTTCAGCTTGCTTGCCAACTTAACCTCTGCTCAAGGTAAAAGGAAGGACACCCCTAATGATGAAGTTTTTCTTTTTTAAGCTGCCCATTAGAGTTGAGGCTGCAGCTACTGATTTTGGTCACAGTGACTCAAGACCAGCTGACAAATAGCAATGACTTTAGGCCTAAAATGGTCAAACCTTCAAACCACAAACTAGTGTGAAAACTTGGTGTTTATATATTATTAGCTGCACCCAAAGCCATCAGTGCCACATTTTTATTTCTTTAGGGTTTATCCCTCTTTCCATTTTTGTATCATATGGTGCCCCTTTCCATGTACACACATAACAGCAATACAGTAAAATGAAGATTTATCTTCTAGATAATATATTCTCATAATGGCAGCATTTTTTAGTACTGTTCTTTCTGGTAGTCTGATTACAGATTTGACACAAAGGTTCAAATGAGATCAGAACATGATATTTGAAAGTGCCTCCAATTTGGCTATTGACCTGTCCCTATAACCTGCCTTCTACAAAATTTTTACCTCTGAGTGCTCCAGTGGTGATGAGTTTTTGTGGGATAATAAAATTACCTGTGTCTCAAAGTTATTGACAGTAGTCTTTCTGGCTACAGAATGATTTCTCCCACAGTGAGGCAAGGAGTGTGAAAGAACAGTGCCTTCTTCCAGCATCTGTGGTGGCAGCTGAAATGTGAGATCACTGTATGAAATATCATCCTGTGCTCTTCACCCAGTGATCAGTTCTGGTGCTGAGGTTAATTTTTTTTTTTACTCACTCATTTGTAGGTACTAGCTCCTGCTTATGTTTATTAATTTTTACTTTGTTAATTTTACTTTGTGTAAATTTTATTTGTCTTCTTGCTTAAGAAGAAAATAAAATAAATCCCAGGCTGGGGGTAAATGAAGTGTCAGAAAAACTAGAGCTGGGAGGTGATATTGCATTTCACTATTTCTCCCTCCTTTTTCCTAGATTTAAGCATTATTACAAGTACATGATATTTTCCTAAATTTAAATCGTACAGTGCAGCCAAATATTCATTCACGTTTACTGATGCTAGAGCTAAGATACCACTATTTCCCCCACTGTAGACCAATGTCATGCCTCTTCCTTTAAAATGAACAGGTTCCCCATTTGAAAAAATTTCTGACACACATGCTCTTGACAGGTGAGGCAAATTGCTATGGAGAAATGACGCCAGGCTCTGCAGTCTGTCAGTCTGGGGAACATAATCTGTTTTTGGGTCTGCTCAGCATTCCTTTTCTATCCCTCTTTAAAAAAGTATTCTTTTGCAACAGTGTGGGGTAGAAAAGTGTGGGCTTAGCATTCTTCGCCTATAGAGGGGAGATTGGTTTGGCAAGATCTCTCACTGAAATCATTTATGTGTTTTGTATTCTGTGCTTCAACCATTTTCCTTGCCCTTGGCACCTCAGGTGACTCTCTCAAAACTGTTTATTATAGCTATTAATGAAAGAGATGACACAGGGCTACTGGCTGAGTGAACAATAGACATGTCCTTTCTGGGAATGATTTTACTCGCATTACGTAGCCTGCAGAGATCAAATATTCATTGCTATTGAAATTCACAAGCCATCTCCCTGCCATTGCAGTGTCTGCTGCGTGTGAACAACAACTTTTCTCTTTACGTGGACCTGGTCAGTCCTTGTCTCCTTAACCTCCCGTTTTGCTGATTACCCTTTCATTTGTTATGACAGGTGACAGAAACAACTTCGCAAAAAAAATTGTTTCAGCTCCCTGATCAGAGTTCCCAGAAGGCATCAGGTGTTTATCAGTTGATTACAGTCATTATTCTGATAATTGAAGAGCCACACTTAATCCTGACAGTGAATAATTCTAGTCTTCTATTTTAACACAGTGTTTCTTTCCTCTGTCCCTCTTTCATCTCTTGGGGAAAAAAAAATGTTTGACTGGCTGCCTATAAAGCAGGAAGAATCAATGGCAGTTTCTCAAAACTTCTTCCCTAAGAACTTGTAAGCAAACCCCCTCTTAACAGCAAGTTTTCAGCTGTGACCCTGGGTGTGGGTGAAGGGAATGGTTGGGAATCTTCCAGGATGCTCTTGCAAACTGAGGGGGAAAAAACTCGTTTCCTCTAATATATAGGTAGGTCATCCAAGCATGAAATTTTCTCACTGTGGAGAAAATTACCTGTCCACAAAAGCAGCATTCTGATATTTTAAATTGAAGAATTGGCAGGGATTTAAACCTTTATCACTAGGATCATTTGCTCTGTGCTGTTAAGCTTGAAAGACTCTTAACATAACTCGAGTTTATATAGCGCTCTTGAGTTGGTGATGTTTTAAGCAATCCCATCATTTGAATTCAGATGCAGATTGTACATTGTGTTATGCAAATCGCACATGTGTTATGCTGAGTGTTGTCGCTCTGTCCCATGTCCCATGAAGCCTCTAAACCAACTACCATCAACTGAGGAAACCCCCCAAAAAGCAATGGGAACAATTCATCCAGCAATATAAATTCTTTTCTAAATTTGTGTTAAAATGATACAATACCAATCCTGTGATTGAATTTTTCCTTGGTTTGACGTTTGGTGATGTGTTTCTATATCATGATACCTGTAAAGTTAAGAACACCCATTAGTTATAGTTTCACAAAATAGTAAGTTCCCAAAAGTGGATGTGCAGTTGATCATAGGCGAAATATTCTACAAATACTGAGCAACGTATATTATACTTAACCTGCAGAACTTTTAATCTTTATTAAAATTACTTATTGCATAAATGAAACATACTGGGTTCAGTGCTAGCCAAAGTGATTAAATGAATTGAAAATTGTTCCTTTGGAGAAGGATAGTGCTGGCTTTTCCCAGTAATAATGTTGTGAATTTAAAAGAAATAAAATTTCAAAATTTGGGGTTGTTGGTTTTATTTCCTCTATTGCTGAGAAAAATTATTTTGATTATAACTTGTTATAGTTTAGGATAAAAGGAATTTAAAAAACCCATAATGTTGGAACTTGTTGTTACCTTATTTCCTATTAAAGAATACAACCAAAATTTCCATTGTTGTTGTTGTGAAGCTGTTTCATAGCTGGAAGTATGATTGGGCTTTCCGGGTGGTGTTTTGTGATTTCAGATTTTAGCATTTGAGCAATCTGAGTTTAATCACCGCATCTGACATGGGATAAATCTGTACCCCTCATAAAGAGATCTATGGCACTTAATGTTTTTAGAATATTTTTTACTACAATAGAGGTCTTCAGTTTGTGATTTTGGATTTTTTTAAAACCTGTTTTTCCTATGATATCCAAGGAAAGTTACAGCTTTCTGTATTTCTCACCAGAAGAATAGGGAGAAGTCTCTTTTTTGTAAAGACAAGGTTTGGGACCATAGGATCTGAGGACAATTCAAGCCAGTGGGGACCTCAGGAGGTCTCCAGAGCAACCCCCTGCCCAGAGCAGGCCCAGCCATGGGGTCAAGGCTTTATCTTGTGGGAAATGGAAACCCTGAAAGGAAGGAGATGACACCATCTACCTGAGTATGGGCCCACTGGCAGGAAAAGGCTTTCCCTTAAATCCAGACTGAATCTCTCTAGTTCCGGTTGATGTGGCTGCCTCTCGCTCTCCTGTAGACACCACTATGAGGCTCTGTGATGATCAAGATCCCCTTGATCTCCTCCCTGTAGGTATAGGGGTGTCAGTCACTGCAGCAAAGCCATAGTTTTGTGGCGGCATGTTGAGCTCCAGTCCCTCCTGGCTGTCTCCCTTCTGTGTGCATTTGTGTGCATACCTTGGGGTGAGAGCCTCCCACCCATGATACCCTTCCTGAGGTGTCTTGCTCCTGTCACCCTGCACCCCGTGCTTCCTAGAGCAAATTGCTCTCTGATTCTTTGTGTGCTTCATGACCAGATCTTCTCACATGCTAGTCACTTCTATGACCATAGAATACGTTTGCAGGGAGGCTCAAGTTGGCTATCTGTATGTCAGCACAGGAGAAAACATACCTGTAACTTAACTGTTGGGCCTTCTGCTTTCTGTCAGTTGCTTGTCTCTCTTGAGCATCCTCTGCCTGGCCATGGAGAACCTGCAGTTTCTTAACCTCAGTGGTTCAACCTTCAAATCCACGTTTACTCCTATGATACAGCCAACCATAACACGAGTCGAGTCAAATTTCAGAGTGATGTTCTTCATCAGACCAAGAAAAGTGATGAAGCTGATATGTCCATTTATTACTTTGGAAGAGAGCAGTTTCTCAGTGTCACTGAGTCTTGAGGCTAAATAAGCAACATTAAAGTGGGAAAGGTGAATAACGGTGAAGTGACAAGCTAAATCACAAACACAGCTCTCTGTGTAAATGCATCTCTTTCACAGGAAAGAGATTGTGCTCTGGGGATTGCTTTCTTCCTGGGCAGGAGCTGATGGCCTGCTGGCTGTCAGGCGCTGCTGCAGCTCCAGGCACACCCAGCCTCTAGCTCACACCTCATCCCGGGGCTGCATCTCCAATCCCAAGCACCACACAGCCATGATAAATAGCTGTTCCTCTTCAGCAAAACCAGCTGTGTCGATTATAGCTCCTTTCCCAAATGCTACCACATGAACAGACAGTGTGCTTAGTGGAAAAGGTATTTTCAGATTTCTAAAAGGTTAACACAAACAATTGGAATGTAAATATAAATGTAAATAGAAAATATTATAGTGTCTTTTGGTGGATTTGTTTTCTGGGTTTTGTTTACAAAGGTACCAAAAAGTAGGGTTAACAAAACTGATTTGCAATACCTATTTTTAACCTGAAATGTAATCTTCCCACTTCTGGTTTATGACAGTCACAAAGCACACTCTATTTGCTTGCTTTTCATCACTATGACTAAGTAAGAAATCATAAAAGAAACTAGTAAGACTGTTTGTGTGGGTGTAGGCACACCAGCAAATTATTTTTATCCAGAAGAGGGGCCATTTAGAAAAAGGCTGTTGTGGATTATATTTTGATGTTGAAGTTATTTCTCTATTTCAGGTAGAAGGAAAAATATCTTGTATTTTAATATAATTGTACCAAAATTGTATTGAGAACTGCTATTTCTGGGCAATGTTTTCTTTTTTTTACTTTATGTTTTTTACTATAAAATATGTAGTAGACAACTTTTAAAATTCACTTCAGGCAGTGTAACCAAAATGAAAAAGGACTTTATTTTGCTGGCTCATAACTTCATTATTATTGTAGTGGTGTGTTTGTACATTCACATGATAGCAATGCACACAACCCCAGAGAGGTTTGGAGTCAAAGGCTGAAAGTTGTAAAATCAGGACAGAGAGAATTCATGCCCTGTAAAGAAAATGGGCATTCTCACTGCTCTCATCCAGCCAAAATAATGCAGCACCATTGAGTGGAATGAAGTTATTTCTGTAGGTCCAGTTCAGAACTCACAGTGGTAGAAGAAAAACAACAAAACAAAAGGATGAAATGATACTATTTCTACACACTGCTCTGTACCTGCAATTTGCTTTCCATGGACATTGTAAATCTCTAATTAATTTGTTTGTATTCACAGAGATATGAAAACAGCAGTTGAAATCTGTCCTGGTAAAGAGAAATGCTGATACAGGCACCCACAATGCGGTTAGCTTGAAAGAAAAAGAGTATGCATTTGGCATAGCTCTAGATTCCTAATAGTGGTACGTTCATGTATGCTAGTAGTACCATAACAATCACTGTGAATTACACTAACCCAATTTCCTTTAAATATGAATTGGAAAAATACTGAATTAAATTAAAATCAGCCACTCTTGGTATTTCAAAATACTTCTCTTTAATTTGGCTGTGACTAAAGTAATGCTGCCAGTTCAGGTTTTCATTCCTCTTTTTTGTTGTGTTTCATCCTTTTATGTAAAAGAGCCATATGCCTTTTTGAAAGTTAAATTTTACGCATTGTAAATGATCACAGTGCACATGGAGGAGTAACTTACAGTGCAGGTGTCAGTTAAAAGTTAGGGTCCACAGCTTTCAGTAAATAAAGCAGAGGCAGCATCTATATTGAGAGGTGGACACTCCTGTTTAAATCCATGTCATCCAAATGACCTTCTCCCTACCACTTTAAAGCAAATAACCATGAGCTTATGTATCATTTTTCTGATGTACACTTGTTGATGGTAGAGGCTGTAAGGTCCCAGTTCTAAGTCATTTCAAAGACAGGTTTATCACATATCAGTAATTCAATCAGTCAGTCATAATTTATTCCTAGAAAGTAGCTTTTTGATTAGCTGTTGGAGTGGGAAATTTATGTTTTACAAACCTACTTTAGTTTGCCATGGAAGTGATTTTTCTCCTTTTTGGCTCCTGCTATCATGTAATGATGGACCTTCTCTGCATTTGTTGCATCTCAGCATACCTGTCAAAGCACCTTCAAGCACCTTTTCTGATCTTCTGAGAAGTATAAGGTGAAGGGTTGGTCTCTTCTCCCAAGTCACAGGTGATAGGACAAGAGAAAATGGCCTCAAGTTGCACCAGGGGAGTTTCAGATTGGATATCAGGAAAATTTTTTACACAGAAGTGGTTATTTTGCATTGGAATGAGTTGCTCAGGGAAGTGGTCGAGGCACCATCCCTGGAGGTATTTAAAAGATGGGTTGACATAGGGCTCAATGATGCGGTTTAGTGATGGATTGCTGTTTTTTGTCAGAGTTAGTTTGATGATTGGACCAGATGATAGGACCAGATGATCTCAAAGGGCCCTTCCAACCTAGACAATTCTGTGATTCTATATAAGTGACCTTCAGTTCTGTCAACAAATGAAAAGTAGTGTCTGGAGCTCTATTGTACAGCCACTTCTTACACTTTTGCTCTAGCTCTGTCTTTTCAGTTTTCTCAGACATATATCCACATTTTGCAACCTGTATATTTGAGACCTGGGAATGGCAATTCTTAGAATACATAATGAATGACAGGGTGACAACTAACCCTTTGAAAGCTCTTTTTTGTCCCTTCATTGTCTTATCTGTAATAAGAGAAATTAATAGTTTGATTGTTATGGATCAGAGAAGATCACCAGGCAGAAAGAAAGATGTAAAAGGTTGTGCAGTATTTCTAACAAAACATTTGAAGAACAATCTGCAGAGCTTAGCTGTGATCCCAAAAAGCTGGGTCTAGTTTCCTCCTCCATATGGACAATGAGTGCATTTGGTGTCAAAAGTTGAGCCCATGTTTTACAGTAGATTCTGAATGACTGTTAATTTGTAGAAAGGTGAAAGCTGGTGATTGCTGAATTGTGTTAGGCAGAATAATTGCATATAAAGGTAGCAAGGAAAGAGTCCTAAAATGAACATGTTTTGGTGACTGATGTGACATTTCTATTCTCATTCCAGATACATAGCTTTTTTCATGTATACAGCTGATAGGACAATGTGTCATTGCTGGTAAGCTAAGCTTTCCTTTATCTGCTTTTTGACTCTAGAGATTTTTTTATTGCTGTTGCTTAGCTTTCATTATTATTTTGTATCCCTCTGTAGGCTATCCATTGTTTCCTATCTCTGGTCACAGCATAGTATGCAATCCAATTAGCAAATAATCATTAATTGTAATTCTTTGGTAATCTTACCATACATTGAGACCAATTTTCTTTCTTATTGACCAAGGTTCTCATCCAGCAGCTGACTAGAATTTCTCTAGCCAGCAAGCTCTGCAATCATGTTGTTGGTCTTACACTTACACTCCCTGTTTCGCCATTTGACATGGCTCTCTTGATCATTTTTCTCCCTTGTATTGAAATTTTCCAGAAATGCTTCTGTAAACTACAGTGAAGTAGTTGGTAAAACACAGAATTATTACCTGCATGCATACAACACATTCTATACATGCAAGGCAGGCAATAATAGCAGAATCTGTCTCATGATACTGCGCTCTTAATGTTCATTGAAAATAAATTTGTTTTATCCAGTGACATATACAACTATCTGTTGGCTTTGGTTTCTGTTCTGCTCATGAGTCTAATTTATTAAGCATCAGATAGTGATGTTGCCCATACAAACGACATAATTTTTCTGGAGAATGTAATGAAAAATATTTTCATTTTAATATGTTTTGTCTTTCTACTTTAAAATTTTCCTCAATGGAATTTCACCAGAATTGTTTTTTACTGATGAATATGTAGTAAACTTGGTAAGTTTTCCACTTTACTTAAAAAATAGCAAACTTTTTGTGATGATTTCCTAAAACTGCAGAAGACCTAGACTATTTGTTATATGATCAAAACTTCTTGCACAATCTCTATGCTCCTTTGCAATTCTCAGTGCTCTTACTTTACTTTTTGTATTTATGCCTTAGTAAGGTGGGAAATAGCATTGAGATGATGACTAAACTAGTTGCTGAGAACAGCTGACAGAACTTTTTCCTTTTGATAAACTTTTTTTTCCAACCAAAAAGAAAAAGAAAATCATGAATGAATGAAAATGGAATGGAAGGATTTGTGTTTTAAAATACAAATCAGTGTACCCAGCCTGAAAAGGAGAAGCTGCTGATTGTGTTTTTTCAATTTTTTTAACCTTTTTCGGAGAAGAAAAAAGAGAAGTAAAAATAAAAAATTAATTGAAGAAGTGTTGTGTTTTGTCCTGAGCAATAACATGACAGGGAAGTGTAACAGGATGTGTGAAGTTGAGACTCTCTGGCTGATGTTTTCGAAGCTATGCTATGATTTGAGTGTTCAATTCCCATCAGAATTTGGTGGGAGTTTTCTTCAGTCAGCTTTTCATAATTTCCTCTACTGACTGCAAAAGCAAGATAGTATACAAAATAAAAATCTGTTAGAAACCCTAATTTTCCACCCTGCCTCACCTCTTAAAAAGGTGTAGTATCTGTAGGCTTTCCAAGAAAGCTTGTATAGTTTTAAAGTTACATTTAACTTCTGCTGAGCAGATGCCCTAAAACCACACAAAAACGTTGTGAATACTACTGCAGTAAGGCAGAGAGGCCTTTTAACACAGCCTTACTCTATACACTGACATTGATTCATGCGATGCATGTTCCAATTCTTTTCTTCAGTCTTCTGAGCTTTCTTTCCACATTGTGCTAACATTTATTTGCAGTATTTTATATATGAGAAAGCACATTACCATTTTCTATGTAGCATCTCCAGACAAATAGTCTAGTCCAGGTTTTCCCTGTTGATGTATCTACAGAAAAGCTGGCCAAGGACCTTTACTGGGATTTTCCTCAGCTCCATGACTGACCATGGCTCCTTTCCTAACTTACTTAATTAGGAAATTAGCATTTTGGCCTCCTATTCTATGCCTTCTGGCTGTGCCTTCTTCTGGCTAAAACACGCAACTTCTGCATCACTTCTGTTGTACATTCAGGTTGCTGATGCTGCTGTGACCCCATTGTCAGGTCACCTGTTCCTCCACGTACCTTCCAGTTGTAGAACAGCAGCATCACTTCTTTACAGCAAACACCTGAGCTATGTCTAGTGGGGATGGGTTGTTCCTGCAATGATGCTTTATTAGAATAATGACCTCCAAATCACCCAGTTGTGCCTTTTTTTCTTTTTTCTTCTTTTTTTCTTTTTGTTTTTTTCTTTTTCCTTTTTCCTTTTTCCTTTTTCCTTTCTTCTTTTTTCTTTTTTCTTTTTTTTTCTTTTTTGTTTTTCTTTTCTGACAGAGGTAGTCTCTACAATCCCCTAGGTACTTTCCTCATTTCACACGCTTGTCAGACCTCATCATGCTTGAATGACTACAAGACACAATTCAAATTAATCTCTGGATGTTTTACTTGACTGAGTAAAGTGCTGAATTGCAAAGTTTGGATTCAAATTAGATTTTCTTGAATTCAAGGCGTTTAAAAACTCATTTCTTCATGACAGTGTTCCTTATTCTACCTGTAGAAGCATGAAAACAGCATTTAAACATCCAACTATTTGGGTGGACTGATTGGGTACATGATTGAGATATTGATCACAACTGCTGAGTGGAGAGGAATTTAATTACAGGGATTACATTGCAAAAGCTTGACATTATGTTTCTCAGAACTCCTAGAACTGTTCAATCTCAGACGCTATATAGGTCAAGGCCTAATAAACAGCATTGTTCATGGTACCATGTAAACTGTTAGTAATAAGCATGCAGAGTACGGGCTAACTGTGCTTCAGCTAATATTCAGCGTTTACAATGAAACACATTGGTATGGATTACAGTGGTCAGATTTTAAATCTTAGAATTATAATACAAAATTGACATTTTAAAAATTATATTACTATGTCATAATCCATATGTTTATATAGATTATGGTGTGGCTATAAATATATACACATTTAATACAGCTTTACTGTAAAGTTTCTGTACAACAGAAGCCTCCATCTTTTAAGGGTTATCTTCTTTTCAGCAAACTCTCTGATTCCATCACATCAGACTACCCTATGCACGTAGTAATAATTAGGGATATGTTGCTGTCCAGGTGAGCATAAGTATCTTGGGAATGCAGGAAGCTGCAGAATAGGGTGTATTTGGCTCAAATAGTGTTCTTTTGTTTACTCTTCTGTTTCACCTCAGCATATTCCTACTCAACAGGATGACTAAACCCACCAGGAAAAGAAAATAAGTTAGTAGCAGTTATGATCTCTTGACCTGAAAAGAAAATAATCCCCTGCATTCTCAAAAGGAAGTTATGGGAATGTATTCCTCTAGAAATAATCATCGGCCAGTTCTTTCCTCTTTCACTTACTTTTCTCTGCCAGGTGCTGGATTTAGTCCTGAACTTTTATTGCAGACAACCACAGAGAATTATATGTTTCTTGTCTTGATCCCAAACACCTTTTGCCAAAAGCTCTGTAGAAGTTAATGACAGCTAATGTGCATTAAGAATATTGGAACTACCTTTGTAGGACTCCCACTTTAACTAATATGTGGCATCTCCAATCAACTGCCAGAGAAGTCTGTAGCAAGCCTCCAGTTGACCTCTATAGGAATGCACTTGGCCCAATATAATTTACAGCCCAGTATCACCTTTAATGTACTTCTCATAGAAATAATGAGTTTTTAGAGCAGAGTGAAAGTTAAAAATAGTTTTTTGCTAGACCTGTNTTCGCTTTGAAGTTTGATAGGAAATTAATATATATTAAATAAAACATTAATATATTCAAATCTAGAAGACTTGAAAAATTGAAAAGGCAGGCTATTTACGGCTTGTGCTGTAATAATTGGTATCTGCTGTGTCTTTTCCTCTCTTTTTAGTCTAATTAATAATATATCAGAACACTAATGGCATCTTAAAAGTGCTGCATTAACTATGTGCTTTAGGAGTCATTTCCTGCTAGACTTGAATGAAATCACATTGATTCCAGCAAGATTTGAGTGCACTTGGTCTTTCACAGTTTCTGCAATAGCTACCTTACTATTTCCCTTATGATATATGCATGGAGCCCACCAAAGTGGCTCTTTACTGATATTTTGCCCTATTTAATCCTGTGTTGCCCTGACCAAAGGCAAAACTGAGCTACAATTGGTGGACATAACACAGAAATTAGGGGAGGATGCAGAATTTGAGCTCTTCTCACTCCACCTGTCTTCTGAGTAGAAATCAAAAATGGGAAAAGTAGTGTGCCCTGCGCCCACGGATGCAGAAGATAACCTGAGCAACTAGTGCATCCTGAGCAACATCTGAGTCAGGGCCTAAAATAATTGGTTCTATTGCGAGAAGGTTCCCAGATTCCATATAAAAACTGTAAAGGCTGCTAGAAAGCAGATTTCACTAAAATTGTCTTTCTCCGGAGACTAGTTCAAATCCTTCCTACAAGATTACTTCAAAGCAAGCTGCCTTTTTAGCGGGTTGCCCTTTATAGCGGCCCAGACTGAGTGTCAGAGAACTAAATACCACTGAAGATGGCCGAGGCAGCCTCATTCATCTGCCTAAAGACTGAAGTGAATTCAGAATGGCCTGGAATCTCAGGGAAAAAAAAATTCTATTTTTCCAGTGTATTTCTGTTCAAACTAGGTTTTCCAGTCATCACAGTTACCTGTTCTGGTTGGAAGTAGACATACTTAGGTGGTTAGAATTCTTGCTGGTTATATAGCATGAAATGAATCAATACAGATAACCTAGTTTTTCAGCATCTGCAGACCAAAGACAAGCCATCACTAGTGTATTAACCAATGATTTTTGGTATTGAGCTGGTGACCTCTACAAGAAAGTAGCCAGGCTCTATTTGCTTTTTTTCTGCAACCTGCTTGAGAGCTTGAGGGACTGGATAATAGTTCCAGAAGGTTAGTCTTATTTTATTTTTTTTTTAATCTCTACATTAGCATTTAGAGTGTTGCAAGTTGTTGCAAGACTCTCAATTCATATTTTAGGTCACACAGCATGCATATACCAAAAATATTGCAAGTTGCGCTGGGAGGTTATTTCAACTGGGATTTGGGGGGTTTTGGTTGTGGGGATTTTGGTTTAGTTTTGGTTCTTTTTCTAATTGATTTTAACATGCCTAATGAGGACTTTCTTTTTGGCTGGCAAGGTACCACCTGACGCTGAATTTTTTGGTGACAAGGCACTTTTCCTTCATCTCTCTTTCTTGTGCTTTAAAAGATGCTTTTTAGAGACTGATAGACGTGTCCCCATTTTCTCAGAAACTGCTTAGTTCCTGATGATTTTTTAACAGAATAGATTTGTGCTGCTGCGAATTTTGCAAGTGCAGTAATCCCGCTGCATCGCTGGAAGTCTAATGGAATAATGGCAGCTTGGGGCACAAAACCTATGAAGACCTAATATTAACTCTGTGTGATGTGCTACTCATTTGATCTTTTTGCTACTTCTGTACAAATCCTGGTATTATCTTCTAACTCAAACTATTCCTGGCTTAGATGGTTTGAGGCCTGAATGGTGGCAGTGTGGCTATTCAAAGAAGTAAGTTCTCTTCTTATATTAGGTTTGACCGTAGATCCAATGTGTCTCTGAAAGCACGAGGAAAGTGAAAATATTTGAGCATTCACGACTTAAACAGCTATACTCGCTGCTGGACATATCTCTGCTGAGCAAGTGGAAACTTTCAAAGGTAGGATGGCATTAAAGAGCATATTCGTGTCATAACATTAACTCCCTTACAAAATTGTTTGTCCTTGCTCCAAAACTTGAGAGGAAGAGAGGTTTTCTGTTCAAAGAGAGGATTTATTTCTTTTTGTTTTCTTATAAAAAAAAAACAATAGTAAGTGCTGAAGCACTTCTTGTTCCCTTTGTATCTTTCTCAGAAGTGGCTGAAACATTTAAACTCTGCAAAAACCATTCAGCCTGAGGGAAATCCCCCAGAAAGGATGAGTTCAGTTCATGATCTAAACACAAAAAAAAAATCTTAAAATGAGAATGTCTGGGCTCATGTCTGCATGTATCTGTTACCTATACACCAATCCATCAAGAGATTTTTACATACTTATATGATTAAATTAAGTGTGTATATAGATATGTATTTGTTCAAGACCACAAGTTCATGTTACAAGTAGTAATTTTTAGGTCTACCACACACACAGTTTTTAGAAAGGTACAACCCATAGACTGATATTCTTGTCAGAAACTTAAAGAGTTGAAGAGGGAATCAGAGTGTCTAGACAAATAAGGAACACAAGAAAAATAGTTTACGCAGGTCTAACAGCTGCTAATTTGTCAATATGGATGTTCCTAACATATTCTTACTTGTGTTACCTTTGAAAAGAAGAATTATATTGACAGAAAATACTATTACAACTCTTCTTAAAAAGAATGACACTTTATAAGAACCTCCCTTACTGTTAATTGCTATTACCATTTTTCCCTAGACTATTCTCATTCACAGCCCACGTAGACTGTCTGAAGACAATTTCAAATTAAATTATGATAGTTGAAAATTTAAAACACTTGAAAGGAAAAGAAAAATGAAACACAATTTGACAGTATTAGAAGTGTTGGTTGGAAATCTGCCAGAGAGAAACTAAGGAGGGGCAGTAAGAAACTGCTTTTAGGGCTCTGAAACTTACCAAGGCGGCATTATGGAGGCACCACCTCCTTGCATGCAATGATTTTCTTTTCTTAATTGCCCAGTGAGGAGTCAACGATGTAGAGGAAGGTAGAGTCATGTTTTGCAAGTTTGTCTTTTCCCACAGTGCATTCTTAACCATTCTTAAACCAATCCCAAAAAACTCCCACCCAGTAATATTTCAACTTATCGGGTCTTGGACTTTATACATAGGACTGAGGGATTCTCCTCTCTCCTCCCCTTGTATTTGCATTTTGGCAATGTGTCTTTTCCTTTTCACTTACTCCATTTTGCTCAGTGTAGAGTTGATCATTACTTTTAACACCCTGCAAAAGTTTTATGTAGATACTGGTTGCATGAGTAAAAGTTTGTGGTACACTGTTCAGCCAAATGAGTTGCTAATTACAGCAGGAACTTCCTATGAAGAGCTTGAAGCCTGTCTGTACCAGATACTCACAAGAGAAATATCAATTTATAGACATGAAGATAGGATCACCAGCTCAATTACTTGGTGGGATAAATACAAGGTAAATAACAGGTGAGTGAAATATGCAGTACAATTGAGTTTGAGAGGGATGAGGGATGAACAAGACAGTAGAAGATTTGCTGCACCTTAAAACGTTATGACACTTTGCCAGTGGGATGTCTATGGACACCTACATTAGAATTGCTCCCATTAAGTACTTAAACATTAAGTCACTTTGTTTCAGAGAAGTAGAAGTTAGTAAAAGCCCAAAGATATAGCTAACTCTGGATAATCTAGAGGAGGAGATAAATTAGGGGGAAAATGCCTGTAATCAAGCATTCAGCTTCTGCATCTCTGCCATGGGAGAAATCAGAATGTAACCTTTACTCATCAGGTTTTGGGTGGGGCTGAACAAACATGCCTCAATCTGGGGTTTTCTTTCGTTATTTCTTCCTTCTTTGTGGCACTGTATGGTCCTCTCCAGCTCTTCAGCTCTGTTTGCACTCTTGTAGGCTTGAACCATAGAGGATGTACTATTTATCTGCCCTGGATGTAGCTGAAGGAAAGAGTGCTCCTTCCTTACCTTAGTGTGATGTTTCAGAAGTACTTCTTTGCTTGATTGCCGCTCAGCAATACAACTAATTTCTGTAGTACTCTGATGGATGAAGTGAGAAATCTTATTTGGAGAGAGCTCATTGCAAGTGGGAGACAGTGCCTCGGATGAGATGTGTGGGATTTCATCCTATGTCTCATGTCTAAGTGTCATGTGAGTCTTACAGAGCTACAGCTGCCGTGCCTATTTGCTGTGCGCAGCAACTAACTGCCATGGGAGATGTTTTGGCAAGAGTGTGATTTTATTGTCAAGGAGACCAGTGAGATCAAAATGGTCTTGGTAGACAGGAGCTGATAATACATAATGAATAACTTATTCAAATCAAATGCTTCTTTTTACTTCACAGGTATTATCTACAATGTCATTCTGTCGTCTTTTTCTCAAATGCATTTGTTTCTCAAATTTCTATCCAGGACAATTCTTTGAAAGCAATCTGTGAAGGCTCAGGTTGTGTGGGGCACACCTGGAGATGGTGAAAGGCTAATTGCCTCAACTGGGCATTGGTCCCACAGTATGATTTACCAAGTAGGCTTTAGGTGTAAACCATTTACTGGTTTGATTGCGTTACGGAGCAGAAGAAATAGTGTTTCAGAATGGTGGTGTTTAATGAAAATGGATAAAAATCAGCAGCTGGCCTTTAGGACTGATCACTGGGAGATGAAAGAAAAGAGAGCAGTCTTCTACAGTGCAAGAACTGAGTGGTTTCCATATAGCTGGCAAAACAAGAGGAGAATGGCAATATGGAACAGAACACAGTGGAAATCAGTGAATCAGTGAGCCAGGAAGGGAACATGTGTATTTAGCAAGGACTGAATAAACAGAAAAAAAGTCTGACATCATATTTTTGTAACATGAGAGCTCCAGTGTAGCTGATTTTCCCCAAAGTATTTTAATGATAACTTCTTGTCAGAAAGGTTTTCACAGAAAAATAATTTTAAAATGAAATATTACGGATTTGGGTTTGGTTTTTTTCAGCAAAAAAGGAATTTTTGCCAAATGCAGCTTTTGGGGCAGATGTATTTTCCTCCCACTTGTCTCTATTTTTCTCTTTTTAAACTCTGCCAAACAAAAAGGTTATTCAGAGAAATAACTGTTTAAATCTCAGTGTGGCATGAAAAATTTTACTCCATAGCAAAGGAGAAGAAAATAAGCTACCAGGGAAAAGGGAGATAAACCTCAAACACCATGATGTAGAGCTGATGATTACAATTGAAAATGCCATGCTTTGAGTTCAAAATGCTCTTAATTTTTTCAGGAACTTCGCTGAATTGAAATCTGAAAGTTGATTTTTCTTTTTCTTTTTCAATTTAGCTATTTCCTAGCAACACTTCCTACCTCTGAATGAAGCCTCTAATGAGTTGAGCCTTTATGCTCACATGAGAAGTAAAATTATGTATTCTGTGACATCAACAATAGGGGCGTTGGAGGATTTTTTCTCAGTGAGGAGATATACCTGCTGTGGGACTTTACATAATTCTAAATAAATATTGGATACCTTTTAGGCAACATAAGGCAAGCTTTTAATTCCACAAAGTGTCAAATGGCAGAGTAATTGTTCTGCCTACAAAAAGATAAAAACTAGGAGGAGAATTTTGACCCACTGCACTCCATTGCCAACTAGGTGATAACGTTACTTGAAAGAGTGCAGCACCATCAGTGTAAAAATTCTTCCTTTTCTCAAGAACAACATTTAACATTCCTGGGTTGTTTGGTCAGAATAAAGCCATATGAGGATATTTCAAAATTATAGCAAATAAAATTTCCTGTCCCAGAGAGAAGTCTTGATTCTCAATTCTAGTCTGTCTTTGTTGTCACCATAGGGCATGAAGATGTCCATGGAGCTAACATTGAGCTAAGCCCAATGGTGACATCAAAGTTTGCATGGTGTTCTGGCTGAACTGCTTGAGACCAGTAAACATAAACACTTGAGGCTAATAAGACAGCCTGGTCAAATGGAGGTACACCATACTCTGATTTTTCTTGTTGGTCCTATCTCACATGCAATGTATACACAATGCAGTGATTTGCTTCATCCAGGCTCTGATATGTGTGTGTGTGTGTGTAATAAGAACTAAATGATGTTGAATGAAGTTTTTCTGCCCTCCTGAGGACTCAAGATTCAACACTTCCAACCAGCTCAGTGCTGGAGACAGAAGAAAGTGTAACCATAGTGATGGAATGGAAATGATTCCTTTGTTCCTAGGCTGCAGTATCCTACAGACACTGCCGTTTTCAAGGTCAAAAATATATTAGGAAGAGATAAAAATTAAAGAAAAATGTGCTGGCTTAGCTACAAAAGCTAATTTAGTTTATGCATTATAAATTACGTTAAAAATGACTAAAATGCGATTTCTCAGCAAGAACTAAATATGTGGTTTCACAAAACTAATTTCCAAAGATGAACACGATTACAGAATTTAGCTTTAAAAGCTTTTCAGGCCATCAGAGAAAACAGCAAAGCTATCAATTACCAGACTTTAGTGGTGCTTCTGTCAGAAATATAATGGTAATTTTAGCATTCTCCTCAGCATTTACTAAATTAAGAATGTCTGCAAACAGATCAATTAATTGGAACATTATTTAATTTAATGAAACATGTGATCTGTCAAGGAACGTTAATCAGGCTTTAAAATAAAACATTTCATCATCTCTTTCCAAATAGCAGAAATAGTAGGACCTTGAGATGATGAGGTGACAGTCACAATTTTGAGGATTTGAGGGTAAGATTGTGTCTTCTTCTGAACAAGCAGAACCCTTCTCATCAAGGTATTGCCCAATGTTGAGTTCTGTCAGGTTGTGTTGCTAAGCACTTCTGAAAATATTTTTGTAGCT
The DNA here is from genome assembly GCA_013400055.1 of Nycticryphes semicollaris. Taxonomy (NCBI): domain Eukaryota; kingdom Metazoa; phylum Chordata; class Aves; order Charadriiformes; family Rostratulidae; genus Nycticryphes; species Nycticryphes semicollaris. The sequence continues at coordinate 495,763 of VXBJ01006319.1, forward strand.
GATAACCCTTCCACCCTTTCAATCAACCTCATTTTTCTCTGCTTCTACTTTTCCAAAGATAGATGAATGCTGTTCTAGTTATGATGCTCAGAGTCAGTGTGGAAAACTCTAAAAATCAGATTTATAAGACTGCAGATCTTCAGTCTCTTCCCTCCATCCAGCAGAAATATGCAAAGCTGTTTTTCCATTACTTGTGCTTTGTAGAACTGCAGTAGGCTTGGCAGCATGCAAGACACTATTTCATCATGGAGGGAGCATCATAGAAGGTGCCTCCTGGTAAGCTGACCCTGTGGTGAATTTGAGGGAGTGTAGATGTGGCAGTTAAAATCAAATTGTCTGTTTGCAACTGAAGACTAAAAGGCTTCTTCTACATGATTCACAGCTTTACCTATAATGAGTTATTGCAGAAATCCCATCCTCCTCCAGCTCCGTAGTACAGACGTAGGCCAAAGCTGAGACGTCTGCTGTGGTGTGCCAAGAGACAGTCAAGTGGAAGGAGCAGAGGCGGCTTGCAGAAGGAACAAGGAGATCCCAAAATAAGCAATCAGCTAAATCAGTTTTGTGAGTCAAACATGCCCTCTTTTATTGAACTTTCCCATTGCTGCCTTTACCGCCTTGTGGTGGGGAAAACATCTTTGCACAAGACAGGGTGAAATTACAGGAACAAGCCTAATCAAATAATCCAGCTCCCAAGCTAAAATGACTAACAGTAGGATGCCATGGTCACAGAGGCATAGAGGCTGTGTTCCCCATTGACAACCATTATTGAAACAGTGCCGTAGGCATCGACTTCTGGTCCTAAACAGATGCAGGAGTCTGATGTAAGTGCAAATGAGAAAGCTGAAACTTGTATTTTGATAATTCAGGGATGTTAAAGATTTAGTCAAAGCACTAGGTGGTTTATTTTCTCTATTACACTAACACAGCCCTAATTTAAACCTGTAGGACCCCTGATAGACTCATTAGGAGAGCAAAAAGTGCTGTAAGATTGGTAGGGCTGAGTGTCTTGATTTTTTGTGACACTTTAGCTGAAGCACTGTTTCCATATTAACAATTATGTAGTGACTTTGCTTCTCTCCAAGAAAAGGCATTTTCTATTTCATGGGGGTGAGACATGACCAATAAGACAACACTTAAAAAATAGACAATAAAGGTAGCAAGCGGGATGAGGTGACTGAGGCAAGGAGGAAGGGACAACTAAGGGACAAAACAGTGAAAGAAGCAGATGATGCTTGTTATTCCTGATGTATTCAGGAATACAGGCTCCAGCCATAGGACAGTCCTGACTCTGGGAATCTGGGAATAATCTGTACCGAAAATGTTGGCCTTTCTTTTTGGGGTCATGATGATTTTTCATCTTCTGCAGCTCTGTCTAGGATATTTCCAGATGCTTGGAAACAGCTGTTTTTAAGAGGAAAGCATTCACTCTGAGTTGGGTAACTGAGACATTATTTGCTTTCTGCAGAGAGTGTTAGCCAATGTCACAACCTGCCTCCATGTTACTGCTCTTTGTGGGGGAATTTGTGCTCCAATTTATGTCAAGATTGCATCATCTCTTAATAAGCTTCCCTCTTCAAATTGTTAGTAGCTAATCACTTATGAGGAGGAAGAGGTACAGAGGACTAAAATAGTTATAACAACATTATCTACATCTGAAGCAGCTCTGCTTATTAAGCTCCAATGAGCCTGGGATGCAATCATATGATTTTGTGACCTTTTTGTATTCTCAGTTTTATCTTTTCTTTCTGTATTTCATATATTTACTGTGCTGCCAGGAAGACCTACTCAGGTACTTGGAAAAATCCTTGGTGCTGTGCTGATGGCTGCTTCTTGCACAGAATGTAAGAACAGCACTGGCAGAAACCTGGGGAACATCCAGTGCCTCAGCTGCCTCTGTAAATCACAAAGTCATGCCCTTCTCAGGATCAGTTCCCTCCTTCATAATGTGACTGTCTAAAACAGGGCATCTGAACAGAGCTTCTAAAAACAATACTTCAATTACCCCAGAAGTTGTCTAAACGTTCACTAAACGTAAACGTTTACTATTGGTGAGATTAAATAATTTCTACTGACTTCTCTGCAGAGACAATCTAAGCTCAGTTCCTCATGGCACATTTGGATGACCACAGTTCAGTTCTGGAGAAGGGTTTAATTAGATTTTTTGGTGCTGAAACTGCCACCTGATCCTTCACAATATTGTTTGCCTTTATCAAAGAGAGTTTTCCCCTTTCTGCATATTTCACTAGAATTCAACATGTTTTCTTTAAATAGTATTTTACAAGTACATGAAACACAGTAAATGGATTTTGAAGTAGACATTACCCTCTTTGTACTCTAAATAGTTTTTACATTGGATAGGTTTGTTACCTTGTGTATGCACATTGTCTTGGCAGACAATGTGGATGTGAGGTTGGCGTTGGACTGGATAAGGGTAGCACAAAAGCAGACCAACCAAATGTCATCACAGTGTGTCATTGATGAAACAGTCACAGACTGGCTGAAACAGAATGAAAGTCTTTCTCTTACTAGGCAACCTGATATTTCAAAAGCAACTGTTGGTCTCACATTTCTGGCTAGCCAATTTGAAACACCACAAAAGACACCAAATGATTTGGGAGTTGGAACATGGGAGGCATGAGGACAGACTGAGAAACCTGGGTTAGTTCAGCTGTGCAAAGCAAGGTAGAAGGGAGCCCAGCTGGTGGTTCTCACCGTATTCATGTGCAACAAGTTGATGATAGTGGCCATTTGTAGCAAAGTTGTCCTGAACACAAACAGACTGCATTTATTTCAGTGGACTGGGTGAGATGTGCAACCAGTGTATATGTGCAACCAGTCAGGATGATGCAGCCATTACTGAACTTGTTCCTGCTTCTTCACAGAAATTCATATACCTGTGTTTATTTCAGGGTGCTGGACAGAAGTTGCCTGTATGTCTTTGTGTGTCTCAGCATTATTAACTGCCTGTTATTTTGCAGTTATATCTGTTGGATAACATCATGGGGTTTATTATGCTCTAAGTACAACTCATTTTTATGGTAAAAACTCAGTTCTTTGCCTCCACAAAAAGCTTGAAAACATAAGTACATAATCCTTTCATAATTTAATTAGAGTAGCTCTTTTGTTCAAATAATTTGCCACCATTATAGTCAATTAATCCTAAAATTAATACAGAAGCAGACAGGAGGGAGAGAGAGAAATGACGAGAGGGAGAACAATGCGATGAACTCCCTTTCTGGCTGGGGTTCCTATTTCCACATCCATTCCTCGTGCTGTCATTCCTAAGAGTCCCGTCATGGCTGTCTATTGTGTAGAAAACTGCTTGCTAGCACAAACAAAAGGCCTTGCCCTGCCTCATGAAGACTGCCATCCCTCAGTGAGACGGAAGGGGATCACTCTGGAGGAAGGAATGGGAAGAAGCAGCAATAGGGTAAGATTTTTCTAAAATATCGTCATGGAGAAGAGTTTTAGGGACAGATTCAGAGGCAACTTGAAGTATTTCTTTTCTTCATAAGTTATCAGGCAGTACTCAACAATACTGTTAGTTTCCTAGACCAGTTGGTTGGTCCATTTACCACTTCAAAATGATGATTCACTTTCTAAATGTGTTATAAAGACACTGACAGGTCCCTCAAAGTACAATTAGTCTTAGACTATGTTCAGAGAAATTGCTGCGTGTGCCTCAACCTCCATGTGGATAGAGTTCTATGTTGTCAGTTGTATTTACACAAACCTCCTCCATGTCGTGAGCTTCAGCAGAAGAGTGTGCCAAAGCCAATGACAATTGAGTCAAAAAAGGTTAAAAGTCTTCCATTCATCTGTGTTAGTTTTAAGCTGATGGTGTGATATTAAGAAAACTTGCCATGAAGAGATGATGAAATGAGAATGTCTAGAGATAAGAAAGGGTTGTGCTCCTTTCCCCGTGGTTTTGGGGGGTTTGTGCAGGGACTGTGAAGAGTAGCTGTAAATGTCTGCAATGTCTTCTCAGTCCATGAGAAATTTCTAGAAGAGTTGAGGTCAGCATTTCAGCTCAGATTCATTAAAGGCATGCAGAAGGGTATCTGAAGTCTATGTCCCCAAAAAGAAATCTGATGAGATTTCAAACCTCCAAGGTTAGCTTCTTTTTCCAGAATGAAAAACAAAACAAGTAAAAAAAAGAAGCTGATAATCAAAGTGAGATTCTGACCCGGCTGCAAGGTTTGGGTCTGTGAAGAGTAGTAGTGCAGGATTCCTCATACCTAGGAGCACCCTTGGTTGTCCCAACAGCCAGTCTGTAAAACAAGTTGGAAACAAGACTTGTCCATAACTCGGGAAAAGTAGAAGAAAAAACATAAGGCAGATTCATCCTGCTAATGAATAAAGTGACCATTGAGTGACCATTTTATCATTGATTTAACAGGACCAGCTTGCTAACTACATTGCAAGTTACTATTAAAAATGAAATTCAGGTCAGTTGAATGTGCCTTATCAGGTTTAAAGTGGGTCACATTCATTCAAAATCAGATGCTGTTCTAGCAAAATTTGAGTGGATGGTCAATTACCCATTTATTTAAATCATATAATCACTCTTGAATGTGCTACATACTTCTCTGCTCCCTCTACCCCTCACATGCACACTTCCTCTCATGCTATGGACCATTCATAGCTAAACCAAAGTGAGTTCGTTTTGATATGGTTCTAGATATCTTTTGGCTATGGAAATATTTTTTTTAAATTCCTTTTTCCTGAGAGCAGGCTAGTCAAGATGACTCTGGCCTGTCTGAATGACTGTTGATGCATGTCTAGTTTTAATTCTCCCTCAAGGCTGATAGACTATGAGACTGTCTCTCCTTTTCTCCTATTTTTTTGATGCTTCCAGGCAAAGACGGAGATCCAGTGGCATGGTCATGTCATTGACAGGTGTATGGACTGGCAGAGGGAGGACCTAATTTCTGAGTAAGATTAGAAAGGATGAATTCATGAGGATGTTTATGTTCGAGTGAGAGATCACAGATGCTGTACTGGCACATCTAATTTTGCAAAGGGAGGATGAAGATGGTGAAAAGTAGTTTTTGTATTGCTTCAGAAATCAGACCCATTATTTCTGCATGCTTTGAGTGGTGCAAAGAGTGCATTTACAGAGATTGAAGAAAGCTGGTTCTGTTATTTTGGAAAAGAACAGGAAAAAGTTCTGAAGTGGGATATAACTCTTTACATGGAAAAAAACACAGTTTTCCTTCTTAATTCTGGTTATACTGCCCAGCTCCCTGAACACTACCTCCATGAGAATAGCTGAGAACACTTTGGCACCAATACTGAGGCAAACAAGTCAGCCAACTCTCAATGCTACATTTTCTACAGTGGTTTCTATCTATTCCCACATTCTTTGTTAGGTTTAAAGAATTGGCTTCAGGACCGAGAATGGATTTCTCTGAGCCAATGATGCAGTTTGTGAACACAAGAACATTTTAACCACTTTTCAAAATGGAAACACAAGTAATTTGGGATACATGAAGCAGCACTGAGTGTTATTTTAAAGAACTAGGTAGAGATGTGGAGAACTTGAAGAGGTTGGTGGGGATTGAAATTACAGGTTTGGTAATGGCAGGTATTGACTTTTTCATCTCTCATCTGAATGTAGCTGGTGTTTTATTAGTGACTGTCTCAATATTGCTTGTCAGCTGTTCTGAAATAAGCCTGTGGTATTAGATTGTAACTTCAAGTAGAACATCTGTCCTGAACAGATCATTTGGCTCCCAGGGTAGCTGTACTTTGTTTTATTCTTGCCAGGCCTGTTCATTGGACCAGTGCTAAATAAGACAGCAGGAGGATGGCATGAGGGTTGAGGGTACAGAACTGTACAAAATTGTCCTTATTATCTGCTCAGATCCTTCCACACCACATGAGATGTTTTCATGTTCATTTCCACTCATGACTTCATTCATAGGCTCAGCCGTGTGCAGCAATGTGGCAGATTGCTTCATGCCACAGATATACAGGACAGGCCTGACTTTACATTTCTTTATCTACATGCACTGTCTTCACTCCCACTTCAATGGAAATATTTGCACTGAAGTGTGGCCAACATGATCAACTCATACCATAACACAAAAGCCTGTACTGGTACTGCTGGACTGAAAAGAAGCTGGTGATAAAGGGGAATATTTTTTGAAAGATTTTTAGTCTGTTTGAGTTATTCTTGAATGAGGTAGCTTTGCTATCCTTGTTTATTCATGAATTAATCTAAAAAAACATCATCCTTTTTTTTCTGAATTATTTGTCAGAAAAAATACCTAAGAATTTTCGGATCTGAAGAGAGAACGTGTGAACAGCACCCAGTGCTGGAGAGAAAAAAATTCTCTTAGTTTTTCCAAACAAGCTCATAAAAGGCAGAGAAACAGTGTATAACCTGCACTGAAACTCCTAACAATCAGCATGTGGTATGTTGTTTGCATTTTCATTACAGCTTTTTTTTTTTTTTAATTTATGCATTCCCATAACATGCTATTTCATAGATCAATAACTATTACTATCATTGTGATAATCAGCATTCAATTTCCTTTCCCAAAATGCGTTCTGGTTATAATTTCTTGTACATATTAAATACTTTCTCCTCACTGGAATTAAAAATTCAGGTACTTGTGGAGTATTAGATAAACAGAGGAGAGAGAGAGAGAAAAAAAAGCTGATGCTTTTATAGTTGTTTGTTTATATTTTTAAGAAATTAAGTCCTGGCAATTTTGCTCATAGCTGCAGATCCTCATCCCTGATACATTTGTTGCTTCTCCTCTCTCTCTCTCTTTCTTTCTTTCTCTCTGTACCCTTAACTTGCAAGAAAAAAATTTGCCACAAGCATGCCAGCATCTCTCTGGTAGTGGTTCGGGTTTTTTTAAGAAAGACTCCAATGGCTGGATGGTGTTAACTCATTCATATTCATTCGCTGCTTCCAAGGAGTATCAGCAGAAATTAAGTGAAGAAAAGATTGAAAGATCCTCAACAAGTGGAAAATATGAAAGCTCTTCTTCCTGCATTTTTTCCTTAGCCACCTATATTCTTAAGATCTTTTCTTGTCTTTAAGTGCTTCTCATAGAAGAAAAGTGCTGTAAATTAAAGTGGCACTTTGCTTCCAGAAACTTTAATGTTTGGAGTCTTCCTTGCTGATAAGAAATGTCTGAAACCAGGAAGCAGAGAAGCAGCGTGAAAACCTGGGATAATCTGAGATAACTCAGCCTTTATAAGGATCACTAAAAGAAACTGGTACTATTCAGTCAGTCTGATCTCGATACCAGAGAAGGCCATGGAGCAGATCATCTTGAGTGTCATCTCAAACCATGTAATGGACAACCAGGGGATCAGACCTAGTCAGCATGGGTTTATGAAAGTCAGGTCCTGCCTGACGAACCTGATCTCTCTCTATGACAAGATCACCTGGTTATTGGACAAGGGGAAGGCTGTGGATGTTGTATACCTGGACTTTCAAAAAGCATTTGACACAGTCCCCCACAAAATTCTCATGGAAAAGTTGGCCATTCATGGCCTGGATGAGCGTACAAGCTGCTGGATCAAGCACTGGCTGAATGGATGGTTCCAAAGGGTAGTGCTCAACGGAGTTAAATACAGCTGGTGGCCAGTCACAAGTGGTGTTCCTCAGGGTTTGGTATTGGGACCATTTCTGTTTAACGTCTTTATTGATGATCTCGACAAGGACATAGAGTGTACCATCAGTAAGTTTGCAGNGTGAGGGGCCTGGAGAATAAATCTTATGAAGAGCGATTGAAGGAGCTGGGACTGTTTAGTTTGAGGAAGAGGAGGCTGAGTGGGGACCTCATCGTTCTCTACACCTACTTGAAAGGGCACAGTAAAGAGGTTGGTGCTGGACTCTTCTCACAGGAGATAGAACAAGAGGGAATGACCTCAAGCTACTACAGGGTAGGTTTAGGCTGAACATTAGTAAAGAATTTTTCACAGAAAGTGTGGTCAGACACTGGAATAGGCTTCCCAGGGAGGTGGTTGAGTCCCCATCCCTGAATGTGTTTACACCTCATATGGTGTAGGGGAGAAATCTGTGAGTAGGGCTGATGGTTGGACTCGATGATCCCAAGGGTCTCTTCCAACCTGAATAGTTCTGATTCTATGATTCTATTTTGAAAATTAAATGTTGAGTCAGATGGCAGGTGTGTTACATACAGATGGTTCACTGAGCTCTGACAGTGAATGCACCAGTGCCCTGCACAGAGCGCATGACAGTCCCCATGAGTGTGGGAGTCCATGCTAGCAGACTAGATAGAAGGAATGAGGTGTGTTTTCTGTTCTCAAAATTTTCCAAAACCTGTTGTTAACTGACTTACTCAACAGCTGGGATAAGGTAATAGTTAGAACAAACAAAGGAAGCTTGTCAGGAAGCTTAACAAAGAATATTCCTACTGTCCTGGCTTTAAGTAATTGAAATGAGTAGGCATGGGGCCATCAAAAGCTGTTCTCATCTTTTTTATCATAAAAGTTCTGGTCCTCATTCCCCTGCAAGGCCCTTGCTGTTTTACAGACTCTGATGTCTGTCAAGACAGAGGGTGTTAGGGGTGCTTTTTGCTTTGTAAAAATAATCTGTTTTTACCATTCTAAAATGAAATAAAAAATGCTTATCAAGACTTGTAGAAATGTAGAACTTCCCATGCATCCTGTGCGGTCAATCAGAACATTTGACACATCTCAATGTCTTATGAAGTAGTATTTAGAAGAAAAGCAATATTACCTGGAACATCAATTCTGAAATTAATTTTTTTAGAAGTCTCTTTGTCTTTTTGCTTCCACCACACATCACAGACATATCTCTGGGCAATAAAATCATTCCCTGAAAGCAAAACTTGCTGGGCATTTGTCTCAAGAATGGACCCTGAAGACCAGCTACCTAGCCCTTTTGCAAAGACTGAATCCCTAAGAGAGTGAGCGGTACCTACTAATCCATCTGCAGAAATTAATCTCTCTTAAAACAACAATCTATCCATGAGTTCAGAACAGATGGATGCTTTGTCACATTGTGTAATGCCACACAGAGGATCCTGTACCACAAAGTATAGCCACAAGAAAGGAAGACACAAAATATGTGATGTAAAAAGAAGTAAAGCTTTTATTTTTGCCACCTCCCTTACTCCATCTCTGAAATAAAACAGATTTGTTATAAGCAGACTTGTAAAGAAGAGTGAGTTCAGCTGTGGTCTATCAGGCAAAATTAGTGGTTATCTGTGAGGAGAACGTACATATTTACTTAGACATCAAGTTTTGCCTCTCACTTTCTGGAAAACAAATTAAATCTGACAAGGAATTAGATTGACTTGAGTCATTTGGCTAAGCAAGAAGAGTAATTCATCAACATTTGTAGAAAACAAAAGTATTTCTGTACTTCTTAGCAATGCTCTTCCTTTTATTTTTGAAACCAAAACAGAGCAAAAAATTTTTCATCCTTGTGTATATGAAGTTAAATATTTCTGTTGCCTGTTAAGTAAATCTTTGTTTATTGCCTCCTTTTCCTGAATTAGACACTGGGCAAAATTACCAAAATTTTTCTTTGCATATCTTCAGATACTTTCTTTGTCTCTGAAAAAGCAAGTTAATTTTTCTTGGATTATTAGATACTTACTATACCGTTTTCTAAACCCCAGTTTAAAAGGAAAAGTATCTGCTTTGTTGCACACTTTTAAAACACTCTGTGTGTTTATCTTATCAAGCTAATCTGTCAAGATGAAATCTGTCATTTTATGCATTTATAATGCATATGTCACCATGGTAGCTGGGAAATGAATACACAATTTAAATGAGAAAGACCTCAAAGCAACCGTGCTTCCCAGTCTTCGTTCATTTTTGATGATTTATTCTTAAAGATCAAGATTCTTCTGATGTTTCCTGGAGAATTTATGGGATTTCTGTGGTTGCTTGTAGAACAGGGCTTTTGTAACCCAAGGAATTTTTATCACAGTCTGGCAGAGGCAAAGCCTGAACAGATAGTTTTTATCTCTAGTGGTATATGAACGAAGTAGCTGCATTTCACTGCAATGCCTAGTGTTTCACTAAATATGTTTGCTGTTAAGGAAAGAAATATTTACGATTGACCTATAATGAAAGCCAGCATCTTGCAATGGCATCTACCCTGGGCTGGGAGTGGTTGGAGAGCTTTGTACCAGGTGTGCGCTTACTAGCAGGTGTGTATGCTTTAATTCAGAGGCAAGGGAGACAGGAATAATGGTCATAAGTAGGCTAAAGCAGAACCTGCTGTACCTTGGTTGTCAGCAGTGAATTGTGAAGAAAATCAAGACACTAATAACTGCTGTGCAAACAAAGCAGTGGGAATAAAAGCTAGAGTACCATCCACCTCTCAAGTACTTTACAGCTTCTTTTGGCATCCATTTTTTTTTTTTTTTTAAATATAGGCTAGTATTGGAACTCACACAAATGTCTTTAGTCAAAGCTGATGAAGCAGCTGCATTTTAAGGTCTGTTCTCCAGGAGTTTTTTCAATTTTCTGATTCTTTTCAACTGACATGTATTCAGGAATGGTTTCTTTTTGGAAGTCTTCAATGTGAATGTTTGTGAGAGTATGTTACATTCATAAAGCTGGAACAGTTTTGGTTCAGCCCATTGTGGTAATGTAAAAGAAAACCACTTTTTGCCAGCTCTTTTGTCCCAACAGTCTTGTATTTGATAATGCATTTTCAATTGTAGTATTTAAAATCCTTTCTGCTTTGATGGAATAAAAGCCCATGTCATGTATTCATGGTGAATACCTTTTAAGTAACAGTAACACTTTCAAGACTGGTCATCTGTGGGTTATGGTCAAATGCTCCTACTGTGTTTTTGTGCCCATGTAAGATTTTGTTTTGTACCAACAATGTGTTGACCCTTCCTTACTAGTCAGCCTCACTCAGAGCTTGTGCTAAAACATCACTGAGAAACTGAAGGTCAAGGTGTGAGACATAAGGTTTATGTTTATTAAGGCAGTTAGAGTCCAATTTTTTATTTTATTTTTATGTGTAGCGGAAGTAATTTCGTTTTCTTTTTATACGGGGTTGACAGTACTGACGAAAATGACAAACATAGCATCATAGAATGGTTTGGGTTGAAAGGGACCTTCAATCTGGATACCAATTTCTTGCTTCTGAAATACCATCACAAAACCAAATGCAGGATTTGATCAAAATATTTCAATATGCTTTTAATAAATATAGTTTTGGAAATCTATTTTGTCTGAGAACTATGCGTGTGAATAATCTTCAATGAACAAGGCAAAGCATTTCATTCAGTGTAATACGTTGTAAATATTATAACCTCTTCATTATTACCACTCAGCTGCCAGATGTTTTTTTCACTTGTATTTTTAAATTCTTTGTTAAACAATGTTTCAGTTTGCTCCACTAGAATACTGGAACATGCCAGACAGACTTGGCAGTGCAGGAGGTGTGTATCTCCCAGAAGGATCTTGTACATTTTCAAGAAATTAAATGATCAGTTAACTCTGTATTTATGTTTCTATTTGATTCACGAGCTTGATTGGTTCACTGTAGTGACTGATTTACTTGAAAGTTCCTGGGACTGCATTACTGCACAATCAATCTTTGTAGACAGGTGGCCTTGTTTCCACCTGGATGCTTCTTAGAAAGTTGCACTCAATTTCATCATGGGCACATATGCAAGGTGTGGAAAAGTTGAAGAGAGGTGTTCACCCTCTGCTCTTAACAGGACCAGATCTGAAGTTAGTTTCCACCTGGAGCAGGAGAAGGTAATACAGAGCCACAGTACAGGTATGCAACTTTTGTATGTGTAAAATATGTAGTCCTGTTTAGCTAGAATAGATGAGATCAGAAATTTATTTAGCCCACAGGTATGAGTTATTTTCTCTTGAATAAAATAACTGATACCACAGCAGTCATATCTCCAGAAAAAAAGGAATTTTTAAGCTAATTTCTTTCCTTTGTTTACTATGCTATTACACCGAACTCTTGCAAAAATTCTGTTTTGAACAGAAAACAATTAAGAGGAATACAGCTTCCTTTAAGTAAGCACAGTTCTTCATTTTTCCCACATTTCTCTGCTAGGTTGGTCTCTGCCAGGTTGGTCTCTGCCAGCTCTCAGCTAAGGAGAATATTTGAATACTTACATTTAAGATTCCAGGACCTGCTGAAAAAGTTCCTAGAGCAAACAATTGCCAGGCATACCTACTGAAAAGGCATAGGGAGTATTTTCTTTTTTCCTTTCTTTTATGCTTCAAGACTTTCTATATTTCACATTTTATTTATCCTTTTGCACTTGGGATCACACTTTCAAGTTGGGAAAATCAGACTTCATTTTCTTCTTTAAAGTCCCTCAACAGACTTCTAACTGGCTTGGGATATATTCATTCATGAATATCTCTAGTATTCCCAATCCACTTTTCCAAGACAGTAGTTAAGAATCCCTATCAGATAAATGTGTCAATACTGAAAGGGGTAATCAGAGTGGGAGACTTCAGTTGTGGCTAACAAGGGGTTTTTCCAGTCTCAGCTTGCTGTGAGCTCCATTTGCAGAACAGGCTGCCATACAGTAGATGTGAGGAATGTGATTATGTGCAAGCCTTTACCGGGTGGTTCTTTAGCAGATTTCAGAGCTGTCTCGGCTTTTCACATCAGTATGACCTAGAAAGGAAAGAAGGCCAAGTCAGCTCAGGTCATCATCAGAGCTGTAACCTTCACTGAGACTTCCTGTTTCCCTAAGGTTGTCCTAAATATAAATTGCACTTTCTTGAGCAAAGTGCATCAGGCTTTATTTTCTTCATGTTTTGTCAAAACACATTATTGAAAAATTTGTCTACAGCAGTGTCATGAAGCTCGTAATGATGGACCGATACAAAACACAGCTGGGATCAATTGTATGGAAGGACAGTCTTAATAAGTGCAGGAAGTTGAGTCATTTTGATTGGTGGCTGCTGCAGAAGAGAATGAATATTTAAACTCTAAATCATTTCATACAGGACAACAATTGTCAATTATTATTATTTTCTGAAGACCATGGTGTTTGCCAAATGTTTCTATTTAGCTCTTCCAGACTGACAATTGCTGTGAATGAAATATGGTCTGAAGTGTCCTGGAGCAGTTAGTACAATTTTCACATTGGTTTGCTAGCTAGTCTGGATGAATGGAGGACAATTCCACTTTTATGAAGAACTGGAGAGACAACACGATGTCCCATAGAGGAAATTCCTTATAGCTTCCTCTAACACAGTGGTTTAGTGTTTGATTTTAGAAATATAATGTTTCCTCTAGATTAACATAGTTGTAGAAGAAAGTAAGTAATATAAAAGGCAAGCCAAGTATTTAAATAATTCTTGCTGCTATGATGGTTAGATTTGACCAACATATTTTTTCCTTTTGCACCGTACAGACATGAAGTATGTTCAGTATTAGCTTTATATCCTTTCCCTGCAGAAATATGACAGGAGTTTGCAATGGCTTGGCATCTTACTGTCTTTTGCAAAACAATAAACTTGTATTAAATTTCACCATTCCACTCCCTCAAAGCCTGATTCATACATTCCACAGCAAAATCCGGCTGGCGGCCAGTCACCAGTGGTGTCCCTCAGGGCTCAGTTCTGGGGCCGGTCTTGTTCAATATCTTTATCGATGGTCTGGACAGGGGGATTGAATGCACCCTCAGTAAGTTTGCAGATGACACCAAACTAGGTGGGAGCGTTGATCTGCTTGAGGGTCGGAAGGCTTTACAGAGGGATCTGGACAGGTTGGATCAATGGGCCAAGGCCAATGGGATGAGGTTTAATAAGGCCAAGTGCCGGGTCCTGCATTTTGGTCACAACAACCCCGGGCAGCGCTACAGGCTTGGGGCAGAGTGGCTGGAAAGCTGCCTGGCAGAAAAGGACCTGGGAGTGTTAGTGGACAGCCGGCTAAACATGAGCCAGCAGTGTGCCCAGGTGGCCAAGAAGGCCAACAGCATCCTGGCTTGTATCAGGAACAGTGTGGCCAGCAGGAGTAGGGAAGTCATCGTGCCTCTGTACTCGGCACTGGTGAGGCCTCACCT
>VXBJ01006319.1:509985-544828 GCA_013400055.1 Nycticryphes semicollaris
TTTTTTTTTTCATGTGGTTGGACTCAATGATCTCAAAGGTCCCTTCCAACCACTAAGATTCTGTGATTCTGTGATTCTGTGATTCTGTGATTCCTAATTCTTCTGTAGTATCCACTGTATCTACAGATACCTTATTCTTTGTATCATGGCTGGTGTGCCTACAATAAATAACAGAGTGTCTCCAACAGCAAAGTTATAAGAGCTGATGAGCTTCCAAGATCCCCATCACCATCAGTCTGGGAAGTGAATAAAGAGGAGGTGATCTTTCTTTGTGCTTAATTTTATGACTCATGTTTTTCAGAGATCTTTCAAAAATTTGCATAAACAGCTTGAGACATCTCAAATGCTTGCTTTCAGATTTACTTAAAATACCTTATGAAAACAAAGTCTCTTTAAAATGTCGCAATTATTGCCTGCTCAAAATGACTTTTGAAAATGCGCTATCCAGAGATCTTTGGGAATCAACAATTAAAGTACAATGCAGCTGTGTTTATAAAGTTCTTACTTATTCAGCATTTGGAACTATTCCTTGTCAAAGAGCACAAGGCATAGGCAGTGCTGAGTTCTCAAAGGGTTTGCTGGTAGAAACCACCTGCTCAGTCCCTTTTATAGCTCACCTGCCCCTGAGCTATCCTTGAAAGCTCATTGCACAGTTTCATTGTGGATTCATTGACATGGCATTGTATATGCCAAAATACCGAATCAAAACTCCAGTGCAGACTTCATGTTCAGGCCCTTTTGGTAAACAACATAATGGTCTGTATCACAAAGAGTTTGTGGGGAGTGAGAGAAACAACCTGGGATTTCAAAAATCATTGCAAGATGGAAGCAGGTACTTAAGCATCCTATATGAAGACAATGACATAGAAGACGTGGAGATGAATACTTTTAACAATGTGTGAGGGAATTTAATTTGAATCTAACATCAAATATGTAGAAAATCAGTTTCCTGCCAGGTCTAAAAAAAATTGGCTCTGTGGATTAGCTGTTAAGTGCAAAGAGGAAATTTCTATCCTTGTTACAGCCAAGAACAGAAGCAGGAAGAGGCTGCCCACATTACTAATCTGTTTATTTCAACTGTAAAACTGTTCAGAAGAGGTTGAAAATATGATTTTTAGTTGGTAGAAAGGGTTTGTTAAATATAGGAAGTTTCTAGATCAATTTTTTTATCTGGCCTTAAGAAAATGCCCACACTCATGCGGAGAGAAGTCTGGACTCAGAATAAATCTGATGGCAGACACAGTCAGGAGGTGGGATGTTCTGGGTGGTTTATAATACTTTAGTACGGTATTTTGGTGTGACCAGATTAACTGGGGTGAACATGAGGCAGGGAATTGATTGCAGGAAAATGAATTGGTAAAAATACCATATAGAAATAGGTCAGTAAAAGGAGACAGAAGAAAACAATAGGTAGACAAAAGAAGGATGTGCAGATTTAGGATAGTCTTCAAAAGTGGATGGGAGCAAAGCACTAGCAGTATTGTTAGAAAAAAAATTAATGATCTCATTCCTAGCAGAAGATCATGGTTTCAACAATCTGCCTGCCCCTGCTGACTCGAGTCTCTTCTCTATCTTCCATCTAAACTCTCAAAGCCCCTACTGCTGTGAAGCTGGCAAGGAAATTCTGCCTAGCTATTTTAATAACTGTACCTTCACTCTAATATGTGCTGTGAGGAAGATCCGCCTGCACTGCTTGATTTCATTTCTTTCTAAAGTGTGTAATTATTAAAGAGATCTTTTTCAGTCTTTGTATGGTTTTGTTTGTGGCTACATTTCAATGTTTCTACATACTTATTCCCAGGAGCTTCACCCTCTGAAATCCACGTACCATTTTGAGAACACGGGAAGAATGGAAAAATTTTAAGTGAAGTTGTTCTGTTGATCACCTTGAGGCAATTTTAATAATAAATGACTTAGAATGCTATGATTCAGATAGTAATTAGAATAAACAAACTAAGTTAATGAAAAGAATTTAGCTGTATAAACTCTCCGAGGTACTTAGAGTAATAGTAAACTGTGATTAAATTTTTAAAAATCTTTCTGATGTACAATACTAAATAAAGATTAGATGTATTTAAATGAAAAGGTTCTTTGAATGTTAGTCAAGCTAGAACAGTATGAATTTACAGTAGCAGATGTTTGGCAGAGCCCAATGCTCATACAGCATCCTGAGGACTGGGAAAGAATCCCAGGAGGAGGACAGTTACTCCTGTTGCTTCAAGGGCTGGATATTCTTTCTCTCTCTAAGATCAGTCTAGGTAAAGACTTCTATCTAAAATTTATTTGAGTCTCCAGCCTTGTGTCTTATGTGCATAGCGACTCTGTTAAAGATATTCTTGTTCTAATAATTAATTTGTATGGATGAAAATTAAATCAAGTGCAGGCCACTACAGATTGTGTAAGGATTACATCTGACTTTTAGCACTACATTTACAGTACACTAACTTTTATTTTTCTGATTGTTTCTCTTCTTAGTTTTCATGTCAATCGCAAGCTGCACCACATGTATTGATTTGTACTGCTGGCTGCTTATACTGTGAGTTCCCTGACTTACACCAGTGATCCTCAGATATGTGGGGAAGTAACTGTCAACCAAGAAAAAAGGATGAGCAGGTTTCAACAACAAGAGTGACTGAGTAAGAGGTGTGTGTGTCTATGTATGTTGTGCCATACGTGTTCTTCTGTAGGGAAATAAACTGCCTCTGGCAAAAGAAAATGAATTTTTATACATAAATATACAAGTAGGTAGTTTTATAAACTGCATATTAGTAACTCAAGTAAATTTGTAATGAGACATGTTTTAAAACACCTTTCTGGTAAATCTGTAATGGAAGCAATAGCACGTCTAACTATTTTTCTGCAAAGGTTATGTGGCTTGAACAGACAAATATTTTTTTACTTAAGTTGTAGACATTTTTAATGATTAATTTTATTGTATAATCTCCAGAGTGATTATGAACTCATCTTCCCAACAATCATTATTCACCTGTCAATCTCTTCTAGCTTCATTTTACTTAACTACACCTTTTTACTACTGAGGCATCCACGTTTTGGATTGCCATTTCTTTATCAGTCATTTGGTGATCTCTATCAGTGATTTCCTTTGAAAAAGAAAAAAAAAATAAAGTAGGTCTTTGATCTTCATCCAAAATTTAAATGGAATCCATTTATTTTCAAAAAATTCAGATTGTTGGATGAATATTTATTCATTCAACTGTTATTAAACTTTCTGGTTTCTCCTGACATTAAAAGCAAAAGACTGAGTAACATTAAGTTCTGATTTGACTGAGTGCTGAAAATAAAATTTCATATTGTCACTGACAATTCCTGATTTCTAATTACTAGTTCTCTGACATTTTCTCAGGCAAATTTGTGAGCTATTCTGTAAAGTCATAGGCACACCTTGGTTCATGTTTGCAGTTTGCAGTTGGTGGTTCAACTTGACAGTGAGATAAATAAGTAAGGCTATACCCTACCATCATAAACCCAATCCATTTGTTCTATTTAGCATTGGCTAAGTGGACAGGCTTGTGTGCTCCTTCTGCATAGCATCTCCAGTTGTCACTCCTGGAGCCAGAATAAATGGCTATATGGACCTACCAGTCTGACCCTGCAAGGCAGCAAGTTTTGAGGGGTTTTTTTGAGGCATTAGGATTTAAGAAAGATGAGAGCAGAGAACAACAGGAATGATCACAGGTCCACAAAGCATGACTTCTGAAAAAACAGTGAATTAACTAGTGTTGGATCACCCACAGAAATGAAGACTGGGCAGTGAAGGAGAAAACTTGGTAATACTCCATAAATACGTACCTGGCTACAGCCAAGGAAAGGAATGATCTCTTCATAATGGCTGAGTGAGCTAGGAGAGAAGTAACGCGGTTAAATTTTTGCAAAAGCATTGAGGACTTGATATTGGCTAAATGGTTCTGGGGGTACAGGGCTGCTGAAAGCAGCTGCATAATACCAGTTGTTGCAGGCTAGTTTAGAACAGGGAATTCAAAAACACAGCAAAAGCAACACAGGCATAGCTTTAGATATGTCTACGGGGTTAAAAGTGTGGAGAGGTTAGTTTTCCTTAGCTCAGATGTTCCTTTAGGGTTTTGTGAATTTAGAGAGACAAAATTCTCCTTCCTAAAGCAATACAAACTTACTTTGGAGTTACTAGGGTAACACAGACATTTAGAATGTTTTCTCAGCCTTACACCATTTAGAGATAGCAAGTATCAAGGAATCTCAAGCTGAAAGACAAAAGACTGACTACTCATATTAGTTAAATAAGCAACAAGCAAGATAGTTTTTGATACTGGAAACAACCTAATTTTCCATGAAATAATGCTTTTGCTGCCAGACAGTAGTGGGTGCTTGTTGTACCATTTTGCTTCAGTACTATGGAATTGCTCTAGTAGGCCTGCTAAGGCTAACTGACCTAGCTGAGGTGCAGTCTTCTGTGTTTTGGCTGCTTTAGCTGCCTGGGTGAGCTCAGTAACTCAGATATCTCCACACAAGTGATTCCTTTATCATTGAGGTGGAGCAGGTGTGCTGGATCTGGCTTAGGTGGAGTTAATTTCCTTCATAGGTTCCCATGTGGTACTGTGTTTCTGATTTGTGACTAAAACATTGCTGACAACACACCAATGCTTTATCTATTGCTGAACTGTACTTGCACAGTGTCAAAGCTTTCTCTGTTTTTCACTCTGATTCCCTCAGCTAGTAGGTTATGGGTGGGCAAGAGGCTAGGAGTGGACACAGCTTGACATGTGACCCAAACTGACCAAAGGTCTATTCCAGATCATAAAACATACTCAGCAATAAATGCTGGTGGGGTGGTGTGGATCTTTCCTTAGCAGCTGCTGCTCAGGGACTGTCTGGACATTGGTCTGATTGTGAGAAGTGGTAAATCATTGCTTTTGCATCACTTTTTTGTTTGGGTTTTTTGTTTTGTTTTTTTTTTTCTCTTCCTTCACTTATTAAACCGCCTTGATTTCAACCCATATGTTTTCCTCATTTTTGCTATTCTGATTCTTTCCATCACCCTGCTAGGGAAGTATGGGAGAGTGAATAAGCAACTGGGTGCATGCTTGGCCACTGGCCAGGGTCAAGACACTGCAGGACATGTGAGCCCGGTCTGGCTCAGGAGTGATATGGACTGTGAGCTAGGCCAGTACTGTCTTTGAGGGACATTTAGTAGCACAAAATATGGTTGATCTCAATGAACATGGATGGAAAATAGGTTGGCTGCTAATGCTTTGCACTGGAGTACACAATGGGGACATTCTTGGACATGATTTGCTAGTCCAAGTCAAGAGAGAAAATTATTTCAAACCCCTCATTAATACCTACTTTGCTGTGATAAAACAAGCAAGCAGACAAATCACACAACTCTCCCCTCAAACCCCAAACCTGTGTCATATAACTCTGATGCAAATTTTTAATCCATGTATTGTTTGACTAGCTTGTCCACTAGAATTTATGTAAGACACTCTGAGTCAGCTGAGCTATAGATAGAAGTGATGCATCTTGGGGAAAAGACCATTTGTCTTCCTCTCTGAGAAGGGCTATGAACATCTCAGTGCTGAAAACATATTCACAGATATTATGAAACATTAATTGCTTGTCTAAGAGGACCTGGTTTATTTCTGTGCCAGTTCTGCATAGCAGAGAGTTTTAGAGTGATCTGTGGAGCTTTTCCCACTAGGAGCTGTTGATTTGGGTTTGTTTTTCTATGTGACAGCTTATACAATGTCAGAGTGACCCTGAACAGTGTGTACTAGCAGGTGTTTGTGTAAGATTGCATGAAATGAACATAAATGCTGTGAAATTTCTGAATAATTACTGCCTAAATGAGTAAAACTGCCTGCATGAATTGCTTCTCACAGTTAGAGTGGAAAGAAAACTTCAGGGAGCATCAGGAAAAAGAATGAAATCAGCTCTTAACATCACAAAATGAGCACATAAATCTTACTTGGATTTTCCAAATACGCAGATGAGTCATTGGAGATATTACTGTCTCCAATTTTCACACTGTTTCCTGGATATAAAGAGGCCCACCCTCAGTTTCTTCCAAGGAGCTGGGCAGCTGTGATGGTGTGCTCCCTCCAGCTGCCAACCTCACCTTTATCTCCCATAACCCTGCCCAAGAAGTAACCACTTGTGAAGGTCATAATAGGTATATGTAGTCATGATGGCTGCATCTGTCTCAAAAGTGATTTTGGGGAGACAGGTAACACAATTGTCAAGGGCCAATTTGAGCAAGGCACCCACAAGCCACAATGCTGGTTCTGTGGCCAATATGCAAATATAACTGTAAATCAATCATCTTACCCCCCAGAACTAGTGGACAGCCCAAGAGAACTTTGAGGTCTCTTGCACAGCAGCAGGCTGCACACCAGGATTTCTCCTTGAGTAGAGACACCTCTCAAGGTTACTTCTTGAGATTCAATGTTTCCTTGCCATACCATGCCACACTAGACCCTCAGTAAGTGACCAATAGCATGCTAAACTTTGAAATCTTAGCTAAGTGATATAAAGGATTGATTGCACATATATGATCCTTTAGAGACAAACTGTTGACCAAGTCTGGGAGTAGAACTGCATCAGCCACATAAGTAAAGAAATCCTTTCTGAACGTTGTGACTCATCAGGAGGGTTCTCTGGACAATTCTGTCTCATTCTGACCTCCATGCAGTGAATAGCCACCAAATCTGGTTAAAGCACTGATGAATTTACTATCAAGCTCTGTTAAATCCCTATTTTATATCAATAAAAGCATTGTTACTTCTTTCTACAAGTGGAGTGCATCTCTTCACTCGTGACTGGAGCTCAGCAGAGCATGATCAATAATTCAGATGTGTGAGACTCTACCTGCTGCATGGGCTTCCTCCAAAGAGAGATGGATAATTATAATGAGGTCACCATCTCTTTTAAAGAGAAAGATCCTTTCCTCCTGAACAGAAAGAGCAGAATTATGCACCAGGCCAAAAGGTTAGGAGAAGAAATAACACTGTACTAGAATATCTGCGTTACACCTACATCTATGTAAGAGCACTGATGTTGGCAGTTTTTTTTATTCGTTGTTTAAAAATTAGGATGCTCACAATTCCACAGAGCTAAGAGGCTTTTGTCATGTCTGCTTGTTTGCTTAAATATATAAAATTCCTCATAACCTGAGGTTCTGTCTTTGAAATTCCAGAAGAACTCAGCAATTTCCACCAGTGAAATAAAAGCCAACTCTTAGAATTTGTTCATAATGTGTGGAGGATGTAGAGCAATAACAGCTAAGAACTGAAAATGTCTTTGTCTTCCAAACAGATGGGGATAAAAATAGGTAAGGCCACTGTCATCCTGGAGCTCACATTTGTTGCCCCAAACTTAACATGACCATATCCAGAAAATATTACAAAATTATTTATAGATAATAATGATGCCTTTTTTGGTTATTCAGCCTTTTTTCAGGTTATGGTGCCACTGAGGGATGGTCAGGACCTGGTAGTCAGAGTCCGTGTCACTACACAGATGAACCGTATGCCAGCACACTGCCATGGAGCAGTTCAGGCTGGGAACAGAATTTTTCAGGATGTTTGTGTGAAGGTAAAAAACAACAAAAATTAACATTACGCAAATGTAAGGGAGTGAAGCCATATGATAGAGAACTTGAGGATGACCTGTATTCCCCATACTACAGATTTACTTACAACTAGAAAATGGAGAAGAGCCTGTGGGGTTTTTTATTTGGCAGGCTGGGCAAAGTCTACTGGATGTAAATTAGACTACCTGATACTGAGGAACAGAGAAAACATGTTTTCTCCTTTTTGTCTAACATTGTACAAACTAATTTTTTTTTTCCTTTTTTCCCCTGCTTTTGTATCTAACAGAGCATCACTCATTAGTGAAACTCCTTCTAGCAGCAGGAATTTTCTGAATGATACATGTTTTATCTACCAGCCTCTGTTCTGCTGTCACACACCCTCCACTCTGGGAAGAAAATGTGCCTTGATTTTGCAGGCAGCGCTCCAGGCACCTGTGATTTGGTACCCACTGTGGTCAATGCAAATGCGCAATTGACAACGGAGAACACAAGCAACAAGATACATGGTCCATGCAGGTGGGGCTCTTCAACACTGCTGAATACTGCCTGCGTCTTAGCCAATATCTGCATGGCTTTTTGTTGTTGTTGTGCTAGAAGGATCTCCTGCTTTCTGCCTCTGTAACTGCTGTCTTCTGGGTAGCTGCGTTAATGAATGTTTTCTTTGTTGGGGGTCTCTCCTCATCTGCTGCTTGGAGCTGGGCCATCTGCTGCTAATGTATACATGCTTCTCACTTGTGAAAAGTGCAGATCGGACACCTTGTCCTTAGTTGAATGTCTTAGTTGAATGTCAACTTTGACTTAGTGATCAAAAATATTTACAGTGGGTACATACAAACTATGCTGATGGCATTAAAATAAGTTTGGTATCACTTCTACTCACCTAACCAGGTTACACCTCACCTTAACTGAATCACACAGCAATATTGATGATGCAAGGGTACAACTTTTCTCCTTATCTATTCCTCAATTTGATCTTTCTGTGGCTATTCGTTCCTTTTACTTTCTTTTCCTCATCACTGACTTAGTGTGTGGAACTTACTTTTCAAATACATACTTATCCAAAGTTACACTCCAAAATATTTTAGTATCTGCTTACCTTCCTACTGTGCAGAGCTGGTGTCTTTATGAACAGTTATAGAAAATCTAATACATTTTTATTCAAAAAGATGTTAAGTGAACCAGAGAGGCCATTAGTCCAAAAAGCCTGCAATATGCTCATGTTTTGAATGGTAGATAAGACCTTTGAAAGGAAACACAATCAGTTAATCATATTATGGAATGACTTCCTGAAGTCTGTTCTGAAATTAACTCCCATGGGATAGCATTATGGATTTCTTATGATTTATGATTAAGGTCCAGTTTGCAGAAGTACTATACAATTATTTGATTGTCTGAGTGAAATACTCAGTTTTCCATTTTTTAACCACAAGACAATACCAAATATAGTGGGTAAGTGTGGTGTTACAGGAATGAGATCTCAAAGGATATGTATTTGGAAAAATGCTGTTTTTCTATTGTTGCACATACTTTACTATAGTGAAAAGTAAAATCGCATTTGTGATTTATCAGTCTCAATATGTGGTATGTTTAAGAAATGTAGCCATCCTGTTGCATGGAATCCAGAGACAGATGTGTGTGTTTGTGTGCAGAATATCCCCTGTGGATGGATATCTGAAACAGAGACTTACTGATGCCTCAGCACATCACTGATATTTGCACAAGGGAGGAACACAGAGTGTAGTTGTGCTGACAGCAGCTTTACACAGCTGAAATCTCATCCCTCTCAGGAGAGCAGGGTGTAAATATTCATACCCAGAAATGAATCTGAAACTTCAGAGCACCAAGCAGGTGCTCCAAAATAATTTCTTGTTTACAAAACTCCAGAGAAGGAGCAAAGTTTTAGGAAACCCATAGTATGGGCCATAAGTGGTTTGATTGACGGACTCTGACTTACTGAACCTTCATTGTTGGTTGTTGTGTAAAACTTCCATAACTCAAGAAGAATTAATATCATTGCTACAGACTTTTTCTACATAAAAAACAATTTAGTTTGACTCTGCACACATCATACACCTTGATTTATGACAAATACCATCCAAGGGATTAATTACCTTTCTGGAAGGATGTACGCTTATGTCATAAATGGCTATTTTTTTTCTCAGAACAGGAGGCCTTTAAAATCTCCTTTAAAAATCCTGCTTAAAAACAGGAGACCTTGTATAATGTACTTGTTGGAAGCCCATAACCAGTGGTGTCCCCCAAGGGTAAATACTTGATCCAGTCTTGTTCAACGTATACATCAATGACTTGGACAAGGGGACAGAGNTGTCCAGTGCTGGGCTCCTCAGTTCATGAGAGAAAGGAAACTACTGGAGAGAGTCCAGCATAAATGATTAGGGGATTGTAACAAAGATGATTAGGGGATTGGAGCATCTCCCTTATGAGGAAAGGCTGAGATAGCTGGGACTCCTTAGCCTGGAGAAGAGAAGGCTGAGGGGAGACCTTATTAATGCCTATAAGTATCTGAAGGGTAGGTTGAAAGAGGATGGAGTCAGACCCTTTTCAGTGGTTCCCAGTGACAGGACGAGGGGTAATGGGCACAAATCTGGGACATAAGAAGTTTCATTCAAATATGAGGAAAAACTTCTTTAGGGTGGGGGTGACAGAGCACTGGAACAGGCTGCCCAGGGAGGTTGTGGACTCCCCTTCTCTGGAGACCTTCAAGACTTCCATGGATGCTGACCCGAATAACATGCTTTAGGCAATCCTGCTTGAGCAGGGGCGTTGGACTAGATGATCTCTAGAGGTCCCTTCCAACTCTGACAATACATGATTCTATGATGCTTTCTCCCAGTTCTCAAACTATAGGCAGAATGAATACAAGAAAAACAAAGCTTTTATCCTCTGCTTTCCCACTTGGCAAGTTCTTCTTTCTTACATCTGGTGGGAGAGGAAGATTTCTCATGTATGGCTGTCTGAATCAATAAAATTTTCTTACCAATAAGTCATCATGTTATCAAGGCTTAGACACCTCAAAACGTATACAGTCCAGCCAATGGGCAGTTTCTCATGCCCTAGAATGATATTCTTTTTCCCTATATGTCTTTAGTTTCTTTTTCATTTTAATAAGTTCTGTTATTTTAGGTAACTTAATGTCTTGCAAATATTTAGATTGTTACCTTGACATTTGCAAGTTTCTTTTATTACCTGGTTGATACCCATGTGGTCTATTTTGAAAATGTTACTTAAACTTTAGTCTGATGTAATTTTTCTCAAGAAAAAATAGAGTAGAAATATTTTGCCAGCATAACTGCAGCAAGGTAAATTTATTAAATGGATTCATTTTATTAACAAGTAGCTTGAAATAATAATCATAGACACAACAGCAACATGATACTGTTCAATAGGGCTTACCATTTATAATGAGGACAGCTGTGATAGTGTAAAATTCTATGGCTGAGACAAGAATCAGTCTTTCATGGTGATGTGAGTGCGGGCGTTTGAAGAATTTTGCATGGCAAATTGCTGTTTGTTGATTAGATGAATTCAGAAATCCAGTGAGCACAGAACTGTGGCACATTATAGACTGTATACTAAGCCCCATTTTGCCTTTAATCTGCTGTCAGGGTGAGTCCCTGGCAACAGGGGATGGGAGAAAGAGGCAGAAGTGACAGCTGGGCAGTGGACCTGTGCTTTGAGTGCAGTCCTTGATATTTCAACCAAAATATGAGTTCCGAAATGCCCTTGACCTCACAGGATAAATGACCCATCCAGTACCCACCCCTACCCCAAAGTAGCCATAGACAAGGCTTGGTCAGGTCTGAGAGTGTAATGGGAGCAGGGAGACCTGGGTAGTGACTATTTCCTTTACTTTTCCTCTCAGATGTGTTTTTTTAATTACCAAACACTCCTCACAACTACCTAGCACTGATGTTAAGAAGAATCCAAGACTGCCATCTTTTCCTTAAATTTGAGAATAAATATCACAAGTCAGGGGCCTCTTTTGATGTAATGTGGAATTCTTTCTAATGAAACTATCTTCATTACCCATTCCCTCTGGCATCACTACTTTTTCTTGGGAAGGACTTAGCTCTTTGTTTTATCTCAGACCTCAGAGCATTTTGCTCTGTTGAAAGATTAGTTATACTTTGGACTATGACCAAGTCTCTAAATGTTAACTCACAGACCACCTAGCCAGAGCAAGGTGAGGTGAGGTATTACCAACAAGCCTCTAGCACTTGGGTCTCCACTGACAGTGCATTTTCACTTGGTGTTTCCAAAAAGCAGTAGAGCGTAATTAGCTTTCCCTGTGTCCTCCTTTATCTCACATATCTCCTTTAATCATCTTCCCTCCGTGCACACTGCTGCTTATCTCTAATATCCCCTCAAGGTACTGCATCAAGCTTGTTGCACTTCCATAATACTGTGTTTATTTTTTCCCACTTTTTTGTTGGTAGTGAAAAAGACATAGAGTAGACCATGGTGGAATACAGTATCTTAGGAAAACTAGTGAATATAATATTGTGGGGTTTTAAAATTATATTATTTACCTGTGATGAATTTGACTAAGTTTAACATGACATCCTTCAGATCACAATGTAAATGTATGAATAAAACTTTCAGATGCATATGCATAAAAATGCAAACACTTAAATCTTTAGATGTGGAACTTCATGACCCCGTCTTCCCCCAAAATCAGATCATGCAGTTAGATTAGTCATTTGTTACTTGTACATAGGGTCACTAGGGACCGGAAAGTTGTTTTTCATTACACCAAAAAAAAGTATAAAGCTATTGTATAACTGTTTGTCTTTGAAAATGCGGTAGCAGGTGACATTAATGGGAACAAAGAAGTCTAACTCCTCAGAAAATGGGGTCCTCTGTGCATACTCGCCTACATCTGGACACTTCAGGAGACTAACCGAGTATACACAGTATTACAAACTCTTACCGACCGTGTTTGCTGCATGTCCTTCAGGAAGCTGAATGGAGGAAACAATCCGAACAAATGGTATATTTCCCAGGGCTATTTCCTTGTGGTTTAATCATATTGTCTGGCACACTTTTGCTAGGTGAAGAAATGTAACCATCTCCCTTTCTTGTCCTCTTACAGAAAGGACTAATGGCAGCACCTAAATGGGCACTTGCCTGATAAGAGGAATGAGGCAGCCCAGGAGGGAATAAGAACAGGGTTGCCAGCAAACCTCAGTGTCATGGGAAGGCCTACAGGACGTGAGGTTTGCTTTGCAGCAAGGGGTGAACCTTGCTTCGGCAGCAGTGTGCTGCAGCAGTAGAGGTGCTGAAGAGAGGTATGCTTTGGGCAGCCACCAACAGAAGGCAGAGCTTGCCCAAGCTCTCCTGTTCCCCTCATCAATACCAGAGCAGTGTTTGAAGAAAGAGTTGTCTTTCTCCACTGGGTTAATACTCAACGCGTTGATGACTCAAGGAGCATGGCCTATTTTACTGACAAGAGCCATTTATTATGGGCTAGCCAGTGGATACAGATAAATTGTGTGAGGTCAAATCAGAAGCGGTGAGTCCACTCCAATCCACATCAGACATCTACAGATGAAATAAATTCATACAAATTATGCCCCTGCAGACGGTCGGTAGAATGCAAGATTAATGTGATTAATGATCTCTGGTGGAGCAGATGAAGGAGTGAAATGCAATTGATTATTAAACAGTTCAGAAATCAGGAAGTTCAGTTCAAGGTCAATCCTGAGACAAACAGAAAGAGAATTAAGCATCATTTGATATTCCATAACAAAGCCCGTTCTGACTTCTTGAAAGCCAGTTCTGTCAATTAGCAGGTACTATGTGTTCATCTCTTAGAAAATATGATGGGAGATTACAATAATAGCCTTAAGTGACTTCAGAAAAGTATATATCATGGAGCAGCTTGATGAGTTCAAAGGGTACATAGCGTTTCTCATGAAGACCAAAATCCATATTCTGATTATATAAATTGTCCTAATTGATGAAAAACAAAACAAAACAAAACAACAAAAATAAGCAACCACAACCAACAAAAAAAAAAACTGATAAGGAAATCAAAGCTGTAATGTAAGCAAATTGGTTTTATCATTTGCCTAGTGGCCAAAATACGATTTGAGGAAGAAACTATATAGTCCCTGACCATTATGTGATAATGCAACATAATAGGCTCTTCCTCTGTGGCTAAAATGCTCTGCAGAAGTATACTAGCCAAATTTCAAGCAGAAAGATTTTTATGTTGTTTAATCTAAGCAACAGAGGTGACTGAAATTTTTATTGAGTTGACATAAATTTTATCTAATTTATTTGAGTAGGTATAGCTGTGAAGCACTCAGAAACAGCTAATAAGTCTACATGGATTCTAGGACCCTGATGTGATCTCCCATCAGAAATGCATGTTCGAGGTACCTGCCCTGTCTTGGACACATTAGACAGAGCACCTCTCTGATTAAATGAGTGAAGGAAAGGCTTGAATGTCCCATCACGCCCATTCCAGGGCACCCATTCCTGCTAGAGAGACATGAATTGGTTGTCCTTTGTGACAAAATGTTCAAAACCTTTTTTTTTCCCTATATTAAATAATGAACAATTTTTTTTTTCAGATTTTAAAAAGCTAGTCTCCATGTACATTCTTCTTCCTTCATCTTCAGTAAATAAACTTCAATCATTGTGACATTTTCCCTGTTTCAAATTAAATGTCAGACTAATAATTAGTTTGTATTTGCCTATGCCCTTCTGCTACAATGCAAGAGTACTTTTTTAATGTCAGAATTTTAATCTTTATATGTTCTTTTGGTCACTGATTCACTTAATCAGTGCTCCAATAGCTGTAATGATTGAAAACTTTTTTTTATGGGTCTAAATCAAAACAAACTTCTGAATCTTTTGAACTGACAGTGAAAGCTGGTCTTGGATATGTACAAAGAACTCTCCTTATTGGAATAAAGAGCAAAACAGTCATAGCTGTTAAATGGTCACAGTTAACAGCTTTACCTTCCATAGGAAAAGTGCAAGTTTTATCAGAATTGTTCGATATGCAAGGATTATGTATATAGTAGGAAGAATAATGGTCATGACATTAAGAGTTGTCTTTGTTGGTTGCCAGTGAAAATATGTTCTCCAGTCACCTCTACTTAGGTGTCACAAGCACTGTAAACCCTGAAATTTGCTGGTGATAACTGATGCATTTGGCAGATGATTACAGGGGAGCCAAATGCAAACAGATGCAGAATTTGTATAGAAGGGCAAAACATTTCTCCTGCCCAGACTGGGTCTTTGCAGGTGGGAAAATAAGGTATAAGTTAGATCTCAGAGGGGGAAAGAGATCCAAGGTCTATTCTTCACTTGTGGG
Source organism: Nycticryphes semicollaris (assembly GCA_013400055.1). Taxonomy (NCBI): domain Eukaryota; kingdom Metazoa; phylum Chordata; class Aves; order Charadriiformes; family Rostratulidae; genus Nycticryphes; species Nycticryphes semicollaris. Next base: position 524,919 of record VXBJ01006319.1, read on the forward strand.
TGCAGACCTGTGAACAGAGCAGTAAACTAACTTGTAATTAGTATTTCCAACTCTTCCACAGATGTGAAGTGCAAAGCGCACTGTTACACATGATTCCTTCAAAGCATACTTGCCAGATTTTGGAGAAGAATGATGGTGAAATGATGTGTCAGTTCCTAAACTCTTGCTTGGAGAAATGACACTTCACAGAGCAGCGAGGCATTGTCCTCTTCCTTCTGGCCGCAGTGTGTCTGTTGTTACCATATTCTTTCACTGAAACTATACTCTGTCTCACTTAGGAAAGGACTGCTGAGAAAAAGCACTGAGTAGATCAATGAAAGTCGGAGAGTCTGGACAATACTGACCTCTGGGGAGAGATTAAAGATGAAGTATTCAAAAAGTACACATGCATTTTAGGTTTACAACCAACAGATGAGCAGACACCCACAGCCATGTTTGCCAGCCTGTGACTGCCTTTTGTCTCTGCATCACTACTTGCAAACACACACGGAAAGAGTGTAGCTAGATAAAATGTGAACTTCACAAAACATGTATTTCCTTAATGGAAGAAATAGTAACTTCTACATAGATAAAAGGATAAGCACCGGTAATGAAGAACTGTTATTTCACACACTGAAAGGAAAAAAATACTAGGGCAGGGTGAACAGAAGGCCAGATAAGGTAAGGTTGCCACACGGGTTGCATGATCAGTATGTCCTGAAAAACCCCCTGTGAACTCTCTATTGCTTGAAGCACTGAAACCTTTTCCAGATAAATTACATGAAAGCAGTACTATAGAAAGTAATACCTGGTGTGAAAGGAAATGGAACAAATGACCCTTTCTATTTCTTGCTTACATAAGGTGTACACTGTGTTTCTCCCTTGTGTAGTTCACACAAGCTCAGTACTGAAACTTACTTCCCTTTGTAGAGCAGTCACAGGTCTGCAGAAGAAAATTGCTGCATATGAGTGATTTATCAGTGTGAAATTGCTTTTCATGTGGAATTGGTAAATTGTAGATAGGAGATGAAGGAAATACGGAGGAGATGGAAAATGAAATGTTAAAAATTAAATATTCTTAAGTAGAAAATTAGAACTACTTTTAAAAGAGAAGCAGCAAGTAACACTATCAAGGAGTGGGTTAGAGTCCTAGAATCATCTCTGGGGTTTGTTTTTCATCAGAATGAACATATTAGTCTTTCTAATCTTCTTACTATGGAGAGTAGAGTAAAAAATGTCAGGAAAAATGAAACCTCACATTTCCCCATTATGAGTTTGAGCACCAGGCTTATTTTATGTTCCTTTTCTATATTGTTTTATCCAAACCACATGTCCACTGTGTCTAAAGTAAAACAAGCTTGTGATTTTGCTTGGGGTTTGTTTCACATGTCCTCTTACACAGTGGACTGGATGATAGTCTTGTTTCAACTCAACCTCAACTTTAGGCAGTAAATTTAGATAAATCCTTCAGGTCTGACTGTTTATTAAAGCAGATTATTCCTTCAAAAAGTTCATTTTGGAATAAGATATAATAAGGAGTTCCCTTCCCTGAAAAAAACCAGTGCTACACCTCCAGGAAGAATAACGTCAGAAGGGGTAATTTTAGCATTGTGGACCGAGAAGTGTATGAAGGAGGTTGTTATCATCCAAACAGCAACTGTTGTGACAGTGTAGTGACAGGGACTGCTTCCTTATAGGATCTACACTGTGGTTAACAGTGCAAGCTTTGGTACAGATCCACCTCAGCATGTAAAAATAATAAGGGAATTCTATTTTCCCTGGTTTGAAATTCTTAGTAACTCCAGAGCATATGCACACTGTCAGCCTTGATATGTGGTTGCACACCTTGATTTCATTGGTGTCATACAGATCTTCTTCTGCTAAACTTCCTGCAACCGGAATATCCAACTATGCAGAGAAACACCTATAGCAAATGCAAGCAACCATCAATGAGGGTGCAATGTAGGTAGGCCTGCAACTGGACGAACTTCTAATCAGGCAGTAACAGGGATTTTTACTACTACTTTTCTTCTTTGTTAAGATGATCAATGAAAGAAGTCAGCACAACTCTACTTTCCTGGTAAGTCAGCTTAGAGACATTTCTGATTAAGGGGCCAGCACAGGAGAGAAGAAAATATATTTTTGCTAGCAAGAGGAAAAAAAATCAAATAATTAAACACACAGTGAAAACATTATGTCACAGCTCCTGAAGACAGTGGAAGAGCTTTTTCATTCTATTTGTCAATAATCTATTGCAGGGTTATGATGGCATATGAAATGTCAGAAGTTTCATTCCAATTTCTAAAACATACTGTTAGTTTCAATTGAATATTATTAGTTTTAGCCCTATTCAAACCTATAGATTTCAAACATTTTTTTTTACACCGTTTGAAGTTCTCTCATCTTTGGCCTTTAAAGTGTTGAAAGTGACATTTTCCAGCTTTAGCAGCTCTTAAAGTACCAATAAAAATACTTAGATGCATTACAGCTGCCAAAATACCCCTGGGATGAATATTTTAGAGTGAAAACTCTGTCTTTCTCAGTCACAGCTTGTGTGAAAAATATCACAGATACATGATAAAAATGCAGTGTGGCACTCACCAAAGTTCAAAAGTTGTTCTGTACTACCACCTTTTTTCCTTAATTTGAATTTCTTCATATTATCTTTTACATGGCTCTTCTAATGACCTTATTATTGTAGAAGTGCTCATTGTGTGTGGCCCACGGAGTTGCTATGAGACCCTCCAATTTTGACTTGGCTTTATTCTACGAGCCCAGCTTCTCTTCTTTTGATAAGATGACATGAATGTATGGCTTGCATTTAATTGTGCTATATATCAATATAATTTCCTAAAACCTAGATTTCTGTTTTAAAGTGTGCTAAATAGAAATGGAAGTGATAAAGGACTATATACCAACCAATAAAACAGCATAGATGCCTACGTATGGAGGGTCAAAAAATTCTTTTCAGAAGCCTTGAGCAGACACCCCATGAAAGCTTTCAACAACAAATAAATGTGTCTGGCTTTCTAATTTCTCTGAAGCTGGATACTGTGTGACTTTGTGAAGTCTATGAAGCTGCTTTAACTAACTGTGTGCTACTAAAGGATTTTGTCACTAAGTAAATGTTAAATAATGTTGATTAAGTACTGATTATTCCGATGGGTTTGGATTGAGGTCCCTGGTAAAAATGTTTCTGCAACTCCAACTTGTTTGGACAGCAAGAACACTTAAAGATCAAGGAGTGGACATGTATTCAAATCTGATACAGCTAGCATAGTACGTAGTCATAAGTGTTCTAACTTGAACATTGTTGCTTTAATACTAGATTGTAATTTCAGATTTAATCCTATCAACTTGGTGATTTCCCCACAGTATACATAAACAACAAAAAAAACCCTTTGTAAAATGAAGATGATAAGAAATTTCATTTAGAAACCCAACTTTGTTCTCAAATGTGCGTCTATGTGCTTGTCGGCCTATAAATAAAATTACTGTGGTTTCTGAGCAGGAAACGTGGACTTGTAATGTCTATAGTTGAAACCCTAAGGAACACTTAGAAAACTGAAACCCCTGTGAGTGGCTCTGTAGTGGTCTCAGACCCTCATGGGACTTGCAGAACAGCCTTTCACTGCTTCTGATCTATTCCAAAGCACAGGGGTATACCTGTAGATAGACAAAATGGTCCAAGTATTTTTACCCTAACATTCTAGATTTTTAGAGGGAATGCTTGTCTTTAACTTATTGCACAATAGTACTTAACATACGCCCATTTTCAAGAAACCTGAACATAGTAAATACAATGAGAATATAAATTAGTGGGATAGAAAAAAATAATTCCTGGAGATGGTGAACAAAAATACTATGCCAAACGCAAAACACTAGAGAACCTGCAACTGCTGTAAGAGACAAAGTTATTTATTTATTTTACTTATGGTATTGTTTAAAGTGTTCAGTCAAATGCCAAGGTGCTCAGTGTACCTAGTCAAAAGGCTATGGAATTATGCTGTCATTTAAAAAAAAAAATAGGAGGGGGAAGAGAGAAGAAAAATTACAGTTGTTCATGAAATTCAGCATTAAAAAAATCTATCCATTGTGAAAAAATATTGGGAAGCATTTACATTTGCATTGCACTGTTTCTTAGAAAAAGACATGTCTAAGCGACAGCATTTAATTAATGTTTAGGCCTAATCTGTGTAACGAATAATTGGTTTATTTAAAAGCTGATTAGTTTAATGTTATTATGGTGACAATAGAGCAGTTCTAAGCACATTCCATTTAAAAACCACAAGTGTTACAGTGCATGGGGATCCTGGCGTGAAGGGAAGCGGGTGGAGGATGTAGCATTTAGGGTGTAGGAAATGGATTTTTGGATAGCAGAGGTATTGTACTTTCTATGTTATGGCACTTCAGGAGTATGGTGAATAGGTACCTTGTTGCTGAGCTGGGGCATTCACATCTCAATGCCTTTGTGCTAGGAGGAGACAGATTTCAAAAATTCTCTTGTGTATCAGCTGAAGGAGCAGATGGTTTTGGAGCAGTGTGTCTGAATGCAGTTTAAGTGTAAAACCCCCAAGGAGTGAAAGTTTAAAAGCATGGAGATTTGTGAGACCTGGCGAGCGCCAAGGAGAAAGAGAGACTGTACTAATCCAGAAGCTGATATTACTCGAAAGTCAGTGGTGAGTTTCTCTAAGAATTTGAATGTATTGTGTAGTATCTGTGTGCAAAAATCACAAGGCAGATCACCACTACTCCTTCCCAGCCCAGCTGAGACTAACTGAAAATGATATTTTAAGAGTCATATATGGCATTTCTTCCTCTTTTTTCTCTTTTTGTTTTTTTTTTTTTTTTTTCAGTTTAGGGGCAAGTCACATTTCTGAGCTGTCCCCAGAATCATAGTGGCAAAAATCCCTTATTCCCTCAGTAGCTACTAATCAATCAACTTGGGTTTTTCGGGGTGTTAAGGAAACCGTCTAGTACTTCAAGAGCAGTGATAAAATTGCAGCAGTATTCCTGAAGTTCCTGTGAAGAAGTAGACAACATCCTGGGTGGAGCAGCTTTCTGTGTGCCATAAGCACCTGTGTGGCTTTGGTGTAGAGTGGTGTGTTGTGGTCAGGTGGCTTTAGTGTCTCGAAATCTTGTAATCTCTCTTTGTGTGGAGGCACTAGTTCATGCCCTAGCCTTTCCCTCAATGGGAGAAACTTACAGCTTCTCAGATCTCAATGTGGCAGTTATTTTTGCAAAACTTGTAGGGGTTCAATGACCTTCAACATCTAGGTTTAATGTGATTGAAACTGGCAATTGGGATAAAGAAATTAATGGAAACACTCACAGACAAAAGAAAATTTCATAAATTTTGTTTACATATGGAAGCAAACCAAAACCAGAGAGAAGCTGAGTGACATATGTAAAAATGAAGTATTTTTTTATACTGCTTGATTTTCCCTGAAAGCTGGAGGATGCAAGTTTTTTTGTGACTAATCCCAGAGACATAGGTGTACCTTTTATGTTTTATGTTCTCCACATATGCTTTTATTGCTCTCCCTGAGAAAACTCAGTGCAATCTGTCCTTAAGTCAAGTGAAATTTATGGCTTATGTAAGTTCACTTAAGTCTACAGGGAAAAAATCCCACAGCCTCTGTAAGCAAGGTGAACGATCTTCTGCTACAACTTGCTTTGCTCACGAATCCAATCCCCATTGCCTTCACTAATGCTTCGCTTGAAGTGGTGGTCATGCACAAATGTCACAGCAGCACTTCTGGGCATGGGACATTGTATCTGTGAATGATTTGTTCCTGGGGTATCAGGTATCTTTCATACCCTTCATGCTGCTGGGGTAGAAGGTGAGTGTGACTTCAGCAGAGGGGGTGCAGGGTGATTCCGCGCTTCACTGCGTCTCCCGGGGACCCTCTCCAGCCACCTCATGGTCACCTTACAGGGTTCTCACCCATCCTGGTTACATCCAAGGGGACTTCTCACTGCACAATGAAAGTGTGCTCTTCCACCCATAACACTTGCAAACAGGAGATTCAGCGAGCAAGTAGAACATTCAGAGTGTGGGTGGCACTTGTCTCATCACTCTGCTTCGGAGGCTTGCAAGTGGGATGGACCCATTTTTCCTGGATCTTGCTGCCTTACTAGTATAAGATGCTGGGCCCAAGTTTTTTATTTCTTGCCTGTGTTTATTATGTCAGCCAGGAGACTGCAATCCCACAGGGAGAAGGTGTGGTGTTTTTTTGCTGTTGATCAGCTACGCATATTACAAATTGTGCTAACAAGCCACTAATTTCAGACACTTACTTCATTTCATGAGTGAAACAGGATGGATGTTTGCAGTACTTCCACTGCTTTAAAGTGTGGAATTGCAATGATTTGATCTCTTTCTTGCTCTCAGACTGCTGTACGTGTTTTTCAGCTGGTTTTCCCACTGGGTAAAGTCAGTTCCTTTAAGTTGAACAGATATCTTATCACTGGGACTGAATAAAATCAGCATTTCTTTGTCTCTGTGTGTACTGCTGTCTTGATAGAATTTACATTGGGTCACACAATTGCTTTTTTGTTCACATTTTCATTCAGAAAAATACTGTGTCTAGCTATCTTTTGGCTTACTTTATGTCTCTGGTTAGTGAGATCTCTTTGTGAAAACTAATAAATGTAGAAGAAATAAAAAAGAAGCAGGAAAAGAAAGTAAATAAAAATCTGTCTATTTCAGTGTATGCTTCAAATCTGGCTGAGTTATAGCTTTCTACTATCACCTGCTATCAAGCACAGATATACTACACAACAGGCTGGCAAATGAAGCCAAAATTAATCTTTTGTTCTCTAGACATAGACAGCAGCACTCCATATGCTGTCAGCTTGTCAGCTGCCTGTACCAGCCATAAATCGCAATGAATATATTCCTCTGCGTGTAAATTTTTACACAATTGTGAGTTTTACATGCATGTGTATGGAAACAGTTACATAGTCAAGTACACTCATGTATGCACACACAAAATGTACCAGCAAGTCAATATCACACTCTTGGTAAGTGTTATTTCCAGTTCCTAGCCTATACAGTCTAGCGTGAATCAGTTAAATACACTCTGTGTGCGTGGGGTTATGGAGAAAGAAACAGTTTTTGTCTTCTGATAGATGAAAATATGCTTGAATTTTTCAATACCATTACAGGACAACAGCACTAAAGTCAATAAATGGAAGCAGCATGATAAGTAGTCCCATAAACATAAGGAATTGTATACTATCTACGGAAATGTTTTACTCTCATTTAAGAAGAATCTTAATAGAAGGACGATATAAATCCTTAGGGGAGAAATCAGTCTGAGTGTGTACTCTGTTGTGGTTTTTTTGAATCTTTTTGATTCAGAAAGCAGTTGCTGACTCTGTAAAAAGGCCCAATAGGAAACCGAATGATTCTGAAGTGGCAAAAAAGATGTGCAATGCTTAATCTATGTTGCAACTGGTTGCTGGCAGGATCTTGGAAACAAAAAAATGTAATTCCCTAGCTATCGTTTCCTTCTTGGGGGGAATATAGTGCAATCACTGGCAGACAATCTCTGTACCCGTTTTTTCCAACTGCAAGAAATGAATAATAACCTCTCCTTTGTTTACAGAGTTTGATGAGGGACAGTTGAGCTAAAAAAAAAAGGCAGATGCTTAAGACCTCAAAGTTCAAAATGCATTTATATTTGCAAAAGAAAGCCAGAAACCCACAACTCTCTAAAATTAACATGCAAACAAAATTTCTGCATTTTGAAAAGATTTATTTATTTTCTCTGTTTAGCTAAATCTAAAATGTCTGACAGTATTTCAAGAGCCAGAAATCCAAACATGCATGTCTCTGAGAAACAGAAGGTCTAAATTGTGAAATGAAAATAAACACAGAATACTGCCATGCTTATAACCACATCACTGCCTTCAATACATACATTAAAAAAAATTCCCAAAATAATAACTGTAGCAAGGGAAAGCCTTTAAGTCTATCCAGCAAACTGTATGTCCTTTCTTTTCATCTTATTGCAATGACTCAAAAAAATACCAGTGATTATGAGGCTTGCTAGCCTGGGGACCTGGAAAACTTTCAGCCAGGTATAGTCACAGTTTGCCTTTTGATTCACTTTTAAGTGATTGTAACACTTCATACAGTCTCTTCAGAGATGCCATCATCCAGCAGGAACCCGGCTATTCTGAGATAAGAACATCCTAACTTAAAAGGGCTTATTTCACACTGTGTATATACAGGACCAGAGACTACAAATTCAGCCCCCAGCGCTCTGCTCTCATAGAATGTGACATCACCTCTGCTTTTCTTCTCTGTAGCCATGTTTTATTCCTTGCTTCATTGACTATGTCAGATAGAAACAGGAGGTGCTATTAGACGGCACTGTTTCCTGTAAGTACTGAGGTGTTAATGATGTTTCTCAGGATCTTAGCTTTAGCTTCCCTGCTGTCACACATTACTTCTGTAGTTAGGTATCCCTCTGCTTTCCTATTTGGGGAAGCACCATTTGGAGCAAAATAGACACCATCATGAAATATTGTGGAACAGATTTTACTTCAGCATAGTACCAATGCAAATGGTCTATGGCTTTTTTCCTGTAAGAAATCAGGCTGTTCCTGTGGTGCCTGCTTGGTGCCTGCCTGACTCCACAGAAGTAATTTCAGAGTGCCAAGGAACAGGGAGGTAGTGATGAGGAGCATATTGTTATCAGTGCATTAACACAAGTCCATACCTTCATGTGCTGTGTAGGAGTACCTGAAGATTTAGACTGAACCCCACAATATTATTCTCAGTATCCCTGACATCTCACTACACCTCAGTTGGCTCTGCCGTGTGGCATTGCAGTACAACTCCTGCAAACATTGGGGCATAACCCAGTTAAATTCCTGTTTTCAGGGAAATGAAGAGAAGAGCAAGCTGGCATTTTTTGGTTGATTTGTCTCCATGATAAAGTGAAACTCCACAGAACAAACAAAAGAGCAGGAGGACAGAGACGGTAGTTGTTTGGGGAGAAAGGTAAGGAAAGAGCCTGACCACGACTGATATCCTCTCCATATAGTTCGACAGGATCCACCAGCAGAGGATCCCCCACCACCAGGAATTAGTTGCAGCTAGGGCTCATCTTAATCAGTTTGGGAGTATGGCTCTTTTAGTATGTGACCTATTGAGTGTGCTCAGTGCTGGAAGAATGAAGATGTGAAATGTAGTTACAGCTGTGACAGTGTAGTGCTTGCAAGTAAAGCAAGAGCTATAGAAATATGTCAAGTTAGGAGGTGGGAAACATTGAGCCACTGCTTTATTTCTCTATATGCTGCAAAAAAGTTTCCAGATAGAAAGCAGATAGGAAACAAACTCCCCATTCTGAAGTGAGTAACATCTGAATTTTGTTCAGCTGAAAGAACAGGATAAAATGTTTTTAAAACAGGACTATGTTCCAAGAGCTGATCTCTGACGAGACCTGCTGGTGTGTAATATTTTAGTTGCAGTTTTCCTCTGATCAGTCAGAGTAATTACCTTCCTGAGCCTCTGGATAGCTAATTGAGTCATATAACGCCACAGAAAGCATGGGCATTGTGCACTTCTTATATATATCTGAGGAAAATATATAACCCTTTTTCATACTCTAGGTTCTACATAATCACATTTTATTGCAAAGAGATCTTTCCATTGCTCGAGCAGAGATGCCCCCAGTTTACAATGGCATAATTAACCAGTGAAGCTGTTTACCAGATACATGCTTTCTTCAGTCAATGACTCCTTCCCCCTTCTAAGGGAGGGGAAGGACAGGAGGGCAGTTTGGAGGGAGGGTGAGCTTTTCATCCTATCAGAAAGACTCACAGTTTAGTGATAGTTATAACTTTATTCAGTCCAGGGCTGCTGTAGAGCAATGCAGATGCTAAACTCTTATTTACCTTTGGCTACTAGACAAGCTAAAATTGCAAAAGAAAAAAAATCTTTTTGCCATATATATCTAATTAGACATTAAGACTACAACAGCGTTTTTTATGAAATGATGTATTTAAGACGCATTTTTGGAATTGCAGCAGTAACAACATTTGTTATGTGTGGTAAACAGAAGCCTTTTGGCAGTGGGATGCTTTACTTTTGAAAACTGCCAAAAATTCTTTGCTTATCTACAGAACTGCAACTACTCACTGTGCCTGTGAGTCACACAGAAGCAGGACCACCAAACATGGTGCTGTAGTAAAAAGGTAGGTGTGCAGGAAACATGCATTATTATGCTGGCAAGCTAAGCCACAGACAGTACCTTGTCATTAAGAGGGAAGAAAAAGGGGTGGGGAGGAAAGAGCTGAAGTCAAGCCTGGATATTCTAATGTAATTTGGAAGGGAGTGCAGAGTAGTCTAAATGATAATGGTTTTTGACAGTTTGATATGTATTTATAGCTGTTGCCAGCCCTGCCTGAATATTATATAGGATTATCTGGGATTTTCTGGGTTTATCACCACAGGCATGCAGGATTAACAGCCTGATGAAGTCAAAAAGAATTACTCAGCCAATCCAATCCCTATACTTATATAGCACCCTTCAGACAAGGTCCCAGAGCGCTGCACAAGAAATACAGGATGCCAGAAAGGATGTCAATATAAAAATCTGCCATCTAGGCTTGAAATCCACCACAGAGCCAAGCTATAGGATATCTTCTAATGGAAGCTTCCAAAGAGTCAGTGGCCAGAAAGCAGAGAGGGAGAACCATTCGTCAGGCTCCCTGTTGGTGGTGATAACAACATTTAGAACTTGTTTAGTGCTCAAAATTTTTTAAATACTTTGGGAAAACACTTTCACAGTACAGAGGATACAAATTCTCAGAGGCAGCTAGCAGGTGGGTGAAGGGAGCTTCAAGTAAAAGTGTGTACCTAGATAGATAGGATTTGCCACTGACACAAAACCACTGATCTGTCTTACCTGCAGCTTTTATCTAGTGCTTGTTATCCTTGTTCTTTTTTCATGTGAAGTGTTCCTAAAAAATTTGTTTTCAAACTGTGTTGTAGTATCCAGTATGTTTCACAGTAAACTCGGCTCTGCTGTGTTAAAATATTTGCTAACCCTTCAAATGCACCTGTTTTCTTTATACAGAAAAAAAGCATCCAAACATCGAAGCAGCAAATAAATTTCAGCCAAAGTGCAGATTAAAGGCTTATCACTCACAACAGGGCAGCGGTGGAGACGTCCTCATATTCCCCAGCATAGGCCTGGTAGAAGAGTCTTGAATCTCACACTAGCCAGCTATCAGAGTTTCTCTCATCTAAGACAGAGCTTCTGAAGAAGTTGGCCATGAATTGGCCACTTATGTTACAGATAAAGATGAGGTCTAACTGAGAAACAGCAGGTTCTTTCTTCTGGTATCAGTACTTTAACTCATTGACTTGAAATTTATTGAGGTCCATCTTACAGGCTTCAGCTACTTAAAGAACCAGGTAAAGCTTCATCCTGCCTGTGGTGAAGAGGAACAGGTTTATGAATTGGTGTTAAACACTGTGTGGTTTGAGGGAAGATGTCTTGGAGATGGTCCAAAGGGGTAAGGATACCCGTAAAACTGGATTGAACCATGCAGTTGGTATAATGTTTTGAACTTTTCCAGTCACATGGAGCAGGACTTGATGGTAGGTATGCAAAATCTGAAGTGTTTGTCCAGGAGTTTGCAGGATGGAGGACAGGTATACTAACAAGGTGATCTCAGCTCCATAATCAGAGCGTGTGTTTTACAAGAGAGCTGTGAGGACTACAAGTTTTTTACTGAAAGAATCATGGTAGTACACTTAATGCTCATCAGCATCACTCCTGCTACAGCACTCTGTCTTCAACTTTTGAACTTTTTACCTAGGCATTGTCTGATATCTTTTTGAAGTTAGTAGTAGAGAATACAACAAAATAAGACAATAGTTTTATACAATGTATTTGTTATGGGATGAAAAACAGTTGTCACAGTAGATTCAGGGCTTGAGAAATGGTATCAATGGTGGCATTATTGCTGACACAAGAAGGCAATTTCTTTGCTGCTTAGTAGTTACTGTGATTACTGTGTTTGGATACAAAGTCTGGATGACCAATTTTTCTTATAAAATAAATCCATTTTTCTAACGTGCAGATTTTGACATAAGCTTTAAAAGAATAATGGATTAAATGTTTTCCTTAAGAGTTACTTTTGATTGCTTTCAATAACGATTTTTCTTTTAGTTGTGTCTTAATTACTGTAATAACAAAAAACCTGTCATAAACAAGTTCATTTACAAGAAGAAATTCAAGAGTAGGTTCTTCTCAAACTGCAGGGTAATGATATTCTGGGGGTGCAGCGTGGTCATGGTGACTCACAAAGGTTCAAAAAGTCATTTTCTTTCAACACACCTGAGCAACTACTTTGGGTTGTTCTCTTTCTGCCTGCCCTACATGATGTTCTGGGAGCGTTTGCAGCCTCTTAAGTTGGTCAGCAGAAGGACAGTATCTCTGGATCTGTATCTGATTACCTCTCTGTACATACTAGGACTGATCACATTAGGAGATTTAAATCTAGATATATGTCTATAGAGCAAAACAAAGGCTTATTCATGGCATGGATTCAACGCTTGTAATCTACCTGTAAAAGGTAAAAATAGCTATGAAGGTGTGGGGTTGAGAAATTTCCTGTAAAACAAAATAGTAGGAATGAAACCACTTCAGTTTAATCAAAATGTTTCATTTAAGTAATACTGAAATATTGCCTTCTGATTCTTTCCAACTTCATAAGGTCACATGAAACAAAAAAGTTCTGAACATCCTGTTCAATCATATTTATTCTTTTCTGTTTTTCTTGCAAAACAGAAGGTTGTTGCAATTGAATTATTTTAGCAAGAGGCTATTCTTTTGATAGATTTCCATTTTTGATAGAAAAAAAATATTACTTGGATATTGACCAGGTTGTCTGCTCTCATCATAAGAGGAAACTGGCTTGTATTTTGACCCAGGACTATTTTTGTGAAGTTTTCAGTATTTAAAGAACTTTCAGGAAAATTTTCTCCAGTAGCAATTCTTTTACCTCATTGTCACAATTTTAGCACATGCAGCCCAGGATAGGACTAAGAAATATCCATCTTCCATTTCTTTTTCGGCCACTGTCTTTCAGCAAGGCATTTGTTGGATTTGTCCCATGTTTACGCTAGAGTGAGCAAGGATAAGTAGGTGGCTTTTGTGCCTCAAGCAGGATGGTCTGGTGCTGAGCTGCTCCTTAGTGCTGTGTGAAAATGCCAGCCCATGAGAAAACTTGTCTCATACTGATGAGGTTTAGTGTTGTTGTCCTTGTTGCTGATGTACGTGTGAACTCCTCTATCTGCAGCAGAGTTTTGTATATTGCACAGTATTTGTACAACAAAACAATTTGTACTGTACAGTAAAAATCATTAGACAGCCATCGTTTTTAATGTGAGTATGGAGACACAAACATACACTGAGATACATGCACACAAAACAGGATGTGTGTGCACATGCATACATATGCATACAGCTCTCCAGTGCCTCATGAAAAAGAAAAAAAAAGTATTATCCTCATTTTTATGAGGCCAGCACTAGGGTTACCAGGCTAATAAATGAAGCATGAATTATTCATCAGTCTGCACATTGTATGGATCTTTTAAATTACAGCCGAAGAAACGGTAAAACTGTAAGCTCCTACCATTCTTACAAAACCAATTTAATTGCAAAGGCACAATAAAGTTTCTCTCCCTCTTTTAACCATTTGCTATTTTAATGAAACTAGAGGTAGCAGCTTAGGTAAATTTCCATAATATACTGCTAATGAGACACATGGTACATTAATAATTTACAGGCCTGAAGTGTGCTGGACCCTTGTGAAAGGACCTTTTGCAAAGAATGTAATCACGCAAAAGTGATCTCATATTTCCAGCACACTTTATTTAACATATAGAGGTATTGCCTGTATTTATGAATTTTGCATATTAACAGATGAAATTTGCATATATTCTGGGGCGAACTAAGCCAAGCCAAGGTTATCCTCTTTTAATACTTCTTGGAAATGAATTTTATTCAAGACAAACAAAGAAAGATAGAAGAATCGTATTTAGAAGTATGAGATTGTTTTAGAAAAAAAGCATTTGGAAGTATCTAATGTCACCTTGTGATTCGTACACTTCAACCGTCTTTGTCAGGATATGTATTTTCCTTAATTTTGCATAAATAGCTGCATAAGCAGGTCTTATAAAACTGTGTAAAGAACTGTTTATACAGTTGTTTATTTCAATGTATATTGTAAATTGTTAATGATTTTTTCTACCCTTTTCCCTGCTCAGTGACAAGATATAAGGGCAAGGCTAAATTGAAAAAGAAAATTAATGAGGCAAATCTCAAGTGAGGTAACCAGGTCCTTCATAACATTGTAAAAGTATTACAATTGTTTACAGCGACAGAGTCTAAGAATTTGTAATCGGCGAAAAACATAATTAGGACAAAATTATGGCATAAATAAATAGTCTGTTCTGCTCTCTTTCCTCCTTCTATAAACTCATACCAAGATTTATATTTACCCTATCACCTTTTCTGCTTTCTCAGAGACGTAAAAATAATCTCCACAATTAGATGTACTGAAGGCAACTACACAAAAAATACAAAGCAGAAAAGATTTCCTTCCATGAGTTATTCTCACTGATTAAGCCTCATATTGGGGCAGAACACACGTTACATTTTCAAAGATGTGCCTAAAGGAACACTTTATACAGACCTCAGACTTACTGCTGGTGTCTGGGCTTTCTGAGGGTAAATTCTTGGTACATCTCAGTGCTATCAATCAAACCTTTTATTCACTGAGACCTGCATCAGTGGTGAAAGTATGTTCCTTTGGGAGGCTCAGCATGTTTTGGGGGTTCATTGCAATCTTTGTTAGGCTTCTTTCCTTCCCACAAGATGCCCTCTCCATAAGGAAGGATCAACTTGTGTGTTCTCCCTGAATTAGTACACTTTAACTACATCTAGCACACCATGAAGTACTCTCCAGAACTAGCAGTATTGCATATTGCGTATTCTTCCATTATAAAGTAATTTTCAAGCTCCTAACCACAGACATTTCATAGCCATGTCTGAAATTGTGGAAAAAAAAATCATATCCTATATATAGAAAAAAAATAATGTGCCTAATAACCCCCTGTTGATCAGAACTGATAGAAATTACTTTAATTACATTTTTNAGGAGCTGAAGCATCCAGCACACACAGTAAAGCAACAGGAAACTGGGGTATAAATGAGTGAAAGCCATCTGACTTCAAATTACAAACAAAAGTGACACCTTCAGTAGTTTCATGCTATTAATGCTTCTGCAGTGGCTTGCTTACCTCTAAACACTCAAAATAAAAGGGTATTCTCCAGTCAGCATAAGCTCATTACCAAGAAGTGCACAGAGGAAGCTATCATCAGAAGCCATTGGTTTTGGATAAACCGAATAAAAAAAGCGTTTTCATAGCTGCCAATCTCTTCAATTTGCTAGTGCAAAAAATTCACCAGAAGAAGAGACTAATGAGCTGGGTGTCACCCCACCTTACACATCATCAACCAAAATGTCAATCGAGTTCAAGCTGCCAAGTGTTTGTAGCAGCAGACAACTTAAGAAGCAAAAAGATCTCAGCTTGATTTTTCAGGTCCCTGGCTGAGCTTGCTGTCTGGCAGCAGGAAAATGCATCTTCCAGCTTTTAAATTGAGCAAATTAGATATGAAAGAACATTGAAGTAGAACAAATATGGAAGCTGTCACACACAATCATTTTTATGAGTCATTTTTATGACAGCTACTGAACTGAAACTGAGGCTGAAAACATCATAAAACTATCACTCTTTCCTTTTATGATTTTTTGAAGTTGCATGTCTCTAGAAAAGATAAGGAAGCAATGCTAAGGCCTACAGAAATCTGTGGTGAAGTGTTAAAAGGCAGCTAAATACTGCAGTGAAAACAGCTGATGCTGAAATGCATCATACCAGAGGTCTGCCAGGTGAATTACTGCTTTATGGAACTGAGAATTAATAGTGGCACCATCAGGGTATTTATTCTTTTTTCTGTCTGATACTTTTTTTTTTTTTTCCTCCCCTTGGAAGGTGTCTTCAGCAGAAGGGAGGAATCAAGAAGCACTTCTTCCTTTGCATTCCTTTCCTTCAAGACCTGGCACAGTTACAGTCCATGTGTTGCTTCAGCAGAATACAGTGCTTTTGTGGTCTCATGCACCTGAGGTGGTGTGGCACCATGCTGTTCTTTATCTCAGGACACTAAACTAATCCTGGTGCTGTCCAGGTATGTCTGCACAGCCACAGGGTCTGCACAAACTTTGCTCTAGGTATGGTAATAGCGATTGTTGCAGAATAGCACGGGCTTTGGCACAACTCAGGACCTAGAGTATTTCTACATATTTTGGGTCTTCAGGTATCTTGTTTTTTAGGCTGATAGTTGATACAAAGTCCATGTTGGTGTTTTCATTACTTTTTTTACCTTGTTCTCTATATTAAAGAAAGAGTTGCTAAGCTTATGTTTGCTGTAATCTTACCTTCACATTGCTACGCAGGCACAAGTAGCAGACGTGTTTTATATAATTCACTCATTTGCAGGCTGTTATCTGGAGGACCAAAGCAGGCATGCACAAATGCCAAAATGAGAAAATGACATTTGTTGTAGTTCTCGGGTAGTTACACCTTTATTCTGGAGCCTCACTCATTGAACACCTTTTAAAGGACATCATCTTGCCCTGAAAGTCTAGCTAAACTGACTTTTAATGAGGATAGCAGGTTCTGCTTGGTGTGATTCAGGTGGCAAGCGGAGTACAGGCAGCCCTTCTTCTAACACAGAGTATTTGAAGTCCTCCTTTGAAACAGCACAAAACAGAAATCTCTGTAAAGCTGATTACACCAGTTTTGGTAAGGAAAGATTTGTCTTTTGAAATAAGAAAATCTATGCAGAAAACCACAACGGAAATTCAAAAAGAGTTAATGAAAATTAACTTTGAGAACACATAATCTTTTCCATAGAAGTTTTCAGTAAAATTACAATAACTTTTCCAATAAGTAATTCAAACCATTATTTCACTGAAATTTTTCTCAACTATTAAATAGGTCACAATTTCTGTCTTGTGCTCCTCTGCTGCAATATTATTCCTTTTCTTTCTGCTATCCCCTGAATGTGTTTCTAGACTTCACATACCCATCCAGACTAAAAGAGCTTATGAAAAGAGCTTGCCTCATAAGACTTCTTGAAGAAAATGATGAAGCAAGCTGAGTATTACTGCAACTATTTGGGCAAAGGTATCTTTGGCTATTCACAATGTCTGGAGGTTTATGTGTCAAAGCAGCTGAAGAATGTCAGAAAAGGGAAAAAAACAGGTTTTTGCCTTCAAGACATCCCAATCTGCTTCTTTCTTCGTTTGTTTCATTAACACAAAACCACATACAGCTAAGTAAAAGAAACCTCCTTCCCTGGAGAGGTGGCTGTTTCAGACAGACAGCTCTGTGCCTGTGACTTGGTGGGAATTCCTGATCTGATCCCATGACTGAGGCTGGTTTGGGCAGGAGGTTGGGCCAGATCGTCTCCAAGGGGAACTATCCTCACGCTGTGAAAGGAAAACAGTTGGAAATTTAACAATAAACTCCTCCCTGGAATATAAGAAATGTGGCAGATGTCATCATTAAATTCTCCCTGCTTTTTTCTCCAAAGTTTCGTTATGTGGTAACCCCCATTGCCTTTGTGACCACCCAAATTTTTCCTCACAGCTGCAGTAAACAGCTCTTCCTCCTTCGTCCTCTTTGCCCACGATAAAGCTAGATAGGTAAAGCCAAAAGATACTTTTGCATGTGTGACATGACACTTTTAGAGCCTTTGGCTGCCTGGAAACCCTGGAAACCTGGAAAAGCTTTTTTTTTTTTTTTTTTTTAGTTTTTAGTTTTTAATAGTATGGATGCACTAACATTTAGTTGCTTTCGTGTTATGCTATTTTTTTTCCAGATACCTGTGCTATTTTTCTCAGATCTGTTAAACAATTTTGTGTTACTGCTTCAGATCATTTCTGTCACTCTCATTATTACATAAGGCCATTATCACGCCATTCAGCACTGGCAGACAACTTACCCAGGATATTGGATATTGTTTATCCAATGACATTGAAAGGGAGAAGGCAAAAGCAGCTTTGCTCCTTGTTTCTTCTGCAATGTGCATGCAGGTGACATTGTTTTGCCTTGCATTTTGCCTCAGTGGAGTATGTGCTTGCACAGCTTTGCATCCCCACTTCATCTCAGGTAGGAGTTGTGCGCAATCTGCCAGCAGAGCTGGAGGAAAGGAAACCTCTCTTCAGATGAGAGAAGCCACTTGTATTATTTACCAGCAAGGGATGGTGAAAAGTTGCATATGTGTTTTACCTTCACATGCGAGATGCCAGGAGGAGGAATCTGATTAAAAATATATTACTCCCTCAGGTGTTCCCTCTCTTGAATTTGACAGTAAGAAAACTATTGAGAATATCAGCACATGCATTTTCTAAGCACTTACATGATAAAGCACCCCAAAATTCTAACAAACACATAACAATGCTCACATGATTTCATTGATGTTCACACAATTATTTTCGTCTTAGTGCAGTGAACATATACAAGCACTGAATATTCTTGAACATATGAAACACCAAGACTTTTACAATACTGCAAAATAGTTAAGGGGATCTAAATAAAAGATATAGATGTCCTGATGCACCATTATGGTTCAAACTCAACTTTAAGAGGAAGTTTCTACAGGCATTTTGCCAGACACATGCAGAATAGGTATTTCTTACTCCTTCATTCCAGGGCAATTAAAAAACACCAGGCATTGTTACTGAGCTGTTATTTATTATAAGCTACAAATAGTTGGATGAAGATTCTTTTCACAAACCACAATTATTTCATCGTATGGATTTAAAAGAAATAATAATTCTCAGTTGCATCTTGGAATAGATCCAAAAATGAAACTCTAGTGTTTTCATTTTCCCTGTCTTAATTTCTATTTGGGCTGCTTGGTTTTTTTTTCTGTACTATTGCAGACAGAAAACAAGGGAAGTGAAGGAAAACTGAAACCAGGAAAATTCCATTTTATGCAGTTAAATTTTCAACGTATTAGGCAAAACCCAGGAAAGTTATAACCACTAAGAAGAAAAGTGGTTATGTGAAAAATTTATAAATTTCTTGTATTTTCACAAGCTGATGGGAATATATAATTAAATATCTTCACAATTACTAAGCTTGTAGTTCTGTTACAGCCATTTGTAGTGTATGGAAACTATATCAGTGCACAAGACTAAAATACTTTATTGAGAAATTTGTGATTGCTTTCAAACTTTCCTTTCTCACATAGACCATCAATGTTACTTTCTTCTCCAATGTCACACAATCTTAGTTATATGCAAAAACAGAAAACCTGTGCATGTTGTGAAATTGTCTCTTATGACATGCATGCACAGGATTTTGAGAAAAACTGAAAAAGGCCATGAAAGTTCAGCCTTGTGTAGCTTTTTGTGCATTTCTTTTTTCTATTGGACTAAAAATCTCTTCAGGTAGCTGGAGTTCAGAGCAGGTAGTGACTTGCAAAAGAAAAATTGTTTCACATATTTCATATATTTCAGGTGTACCATTCAAACCCATATACCTTTTAATTTAAATTTTGAAAGATTTCATAACTTTTGGGGCTGAAAAGAGGAATTCTTCAGGAATTTATGGCTCACTCCAGAGACAAGGGGTTTTTTTTAATATATGCCAGTCTGCAAGTATGATCATTCTCTTATTCCAAGATTTTGATAAAATTCCTCAGAAACAAAATACAGAGATCTATGAAGAGGTCTAGCAGAAGCACAAAATGTTCCTACAAAAATACTTCCATAACATTACTAATGTTCTTCTTTGTTAACTGTCTTTTCTTTAGTCCTTTCACCTG
>VXBJ01006319.1:544848-556628 GCA_013400055.1 Nycticryphes semicollaris
GATAGCCAGTCTCAAGACTGTAAAAGAATATTAAATAGCTGCTCTGTCTACTTATTTGCCACTGGCAGAGCTTTTATGCAATATAGTTGAGGGATCTATTAACCCTTCAGCAAAAGCTTAAGAATATGTTTTTCAAGTCACAGCTTTTTAAGTTTTGGTACCATTTGAAAAGAAAAAAAAAAAAAAAAAAAAAAAAAAGAAAGAAACCGATTGTAAATGTTGTCTGTAATACAAGTTTTTTTATGATTCAAGCTACTTGTGGATTTCTTCATAAAGAAGTGAACCATGAATCCAGACCGCTCTCTCTGGTAATAAAGTTCCCTTTGCTTTAATGGGGAAAACTGCTGCTGAAAAGCCAGAAGTCATGTGGAACTACCCATTATAAAATAGTTCACTGGGCAGTTACTGAGATTTAAATACCTTGCAGTACTTTCCTGTGGTTAACATGATCCATTAAATGATTGCTGAATCCATGCTATGCCTTGGGAAAGAACACAGCATGATAACAAGCAATAAGGAAATCCTATAGAGATTGTTAATATTTCCAGACTTCCTAGTAAGGCTGTTGCTGCTCCATGACTGAAGAGGGACATTATCTACCACACAGAACATGCAAAAGGAAAGTGGACAGAAATCTCTCACAGAATATTAGTTCCTGCTGTTCCATGACAGGGGGGTTTGTGCTTGTTTCTACAGCCTTCAAATATTATGATGGAGTTATTTTAACCCTGACAGTGATTAACATAATATTACCAATGCTTTGCTTCCACCTGCAAAACCAATGTTAGGCTCTCTCTGAATTTGTTTTGAGCACTACAAAAAAGCATTGCTCACTGCCTTTGTACCTCTGCTCTGCATCGGATTTTCTTCATAAACAACATATTTCTGCCAGCTCAAGGAGTCTTAATCTCTGGGGAGATTGCTAACAATGTGCTGTGTGCTATTACGGGCTGACAGAGGAGTATGCTAGCAAGTCACTTTGTTTTCAGAGATGTTCAAAATATGCTGCAAGCCTTACTCTGTGAATTCACTGAAAATCTCAGGCTGAATTATTAGTGATCTTTTGTGACGGTTCTTTCCACGTAATTGATCACGTCTCCTGGAAGCAGCCTGGCTCTTGCTTACATTGCTGTCTGCAGCTGCTCTACTTAATACTTCAAAGTAAGCAGAACTACCCTATGGATCACCATTAAGTTGGGTCACCCAAGTTTAAAGGACTCAGAAAGTCCATTCTAACATTGTTTTATTTATTTACTTCTTTTTCTGTTTGGATGTGGAAGTTTGACAGATATGCTACTTCTGTGCTTAACCCCAGGGAAAAGCAGATGAGGCTGTGCCATGCAGGTCAGCAGTTCCCTGCCTTTTAACTGAAATATGCCAGAAATTACATGAGAATGAAAGCTGCCAAGAAAGATATGGTTCACCTGAAGCTGCAGTCATCTCAAAATATGAGAAGTAATCCAACTTTCTGTCCCACTCATGGTATGCTTTAAGGTTTGGAAAAGAAAATCATCAAAACACCAAAAAGTTGAAAAAAACCCAAGACCTCAACAACCCATTATTAATGAAGCAGTATTTTGAAAAAGTGTGAATGACAAAGACAATGCAAAATAAACTATCCAAGTAATTTCCTGTGCATAGCTTTAGGAGTGATGGATACTTAAAATGGTCTGATAGTCAATATTGCACATAAAATTTACAAGTAGTGTTTAAAAACCTAGGCTTCAGTTTAGGTCAGTTCATTTCTTTTTCCAAGACTTTTGTTTTGTTCATACTGTTGACTACCTACACTCAACAGAACAGGACTTGAAAAATTACTTGAAATTACTGTTGCAGCCAAACACATATATTTTATTTGCTCGGTGAACCCAAATATGATGTTTTGTTGCCTTATAATGTGTTTTATGTAATTTTTATTTCTAATTCACAAATAACTTTACTGGACACACAGTTTCTTTATTGAAAGGGACAAAGAAATTAGGAAATGTGTTGTATGGATAACGACAGTACTTGTAACACTTCCAGGGAAAAGATTTCCATAACAGAAATTCTGCTAATGCACATTACTTCCTGACAAATCTCCTTATTTTGATTAACTAGTTGGAGTAAACCAGTTGAGATTGTATTCCTCTTATTCAGTCCTGAGTACTTTTTGCTTTGATATTGCCAGTTTTGCCAGGGCACTGAGACTGTTGAAATAAACACTTCTTTACTTATCATAAAATAACATAATCACAGATGAAAGTGTAGTGAAAGGAAAACAAAAAAAAAAACCCCAAACCAAACAAAACAAAAACTACCCCAAAAAAGGGATAGCAAATTGAATAGCCGGTGGGGTTTATTTTGTTTTGATTATGGCCATGAAGAACTCTCAACAGCTACGGTGTTATGTGTAAGGAAACAGAAACTCTCCAATTTCCTTAGCTAGCTTTTGGAAAAATTAAGCATAGAAACAGTGGATTGCATACCTATACCAACTTGTAATATTGCACCTTCCAGGCTAGCTCTTCAAGCTTCTTTGACAAAACAGCCACAAGAATGGTAAAGAAAAAGAACTGGAAATTCTTAAATATATAATTAGTTCCATTTCCTTGTCTATATGTGTATAAATGCTGGTTTCCTCTTCTAGGTGCATATGTACACTCAAATGTAAGTATCTCTGTGTGTATGTGAAAGAGAGAGCACACAGCTGTGCATGTGCGTGTCTGTGTACATCTCCTCAAAGAATAACTTCCACAAATGTAGAGACCATTTTAAATATACCTTACTGACTGATTTTCAAACAATAAGCACCTAGTTAAAGGAGCTGTAGCCCTTAATCAGTCTGTATTTCAGCACTCCGTCCATAAATCTTTGATTTTAGGCATAATCTGAATTCCTGTTGAAACACATGGGTCTTGGGCACATGCTAGCAATCACCCATAAACTGAAATGTTTTGTTGAGTAGAGAGGAACTTCATCTAAACAAAAAAATATACATTAACATAATGAAGGAGAAAAACATAATGAACCATTATTAGAGACAAACAGAGAAGAAATCTATTTATTCTATGGAATCTACTGTTGCATAAGACATGAAAAAAAGAAGAAAAAGTCCACAGGCTATTTTTTCCCATTATAATTGGATACCTTGCAAGTAGCTTAACAATATTCAAAGAGATTGTTCAGTAATTAAATATCATACCCAGCTGGGTACTGAAATACCATCAAAACTACTAGATTAATCAGCAAGTTAGTTTTAGTACATTAAAATACATCGGTTATATGTTTAAATGGGAAAGAGACAAAGCTGAACAAATGTGGTTATTTTTGCAAAAACACCTGTATCAATAAGAACCTAGGGGAGCACCTTGTTAAAAGTGGCTGGTTGAACATTTTATGATAACATGCACCTTGTTCATCTGATAAAGACCTTGTTTACGTGATAAAGACTTTGTTTTGGTATACCAGCACCACATGTGAAGCACCTGCCAGAGCTAAAATCCAGATAGACCCATAGCAAAACTTGGCTTGATGCTAGCACAGTAAGTATGCTTCCCTGCCTGCTGCTGCCTGCACTGGCTGGGCCTGGAGTGTCAGGGGACACGTAAAATATAAGTCAAGCCCAAGAATGGGTGATGCATTTAATATACACTAGTTTTAAATTGTGACTCAGACAATTCTCACTTTTATGACCACAGGCAGCTCTCATTTTCCTTGTTTCAAAAGTCCTAACCCTAAGTCTGTAGTCATAAAGTACAAAAATTTTGCTCAACCTCCACTTTTCCATATATGAGTGTTTGTTTTAGAAGAATCCAACCACATTGATTTGCTCTAATTAATTTAAGTGCAATGGTGGGCAACACAACAAGTAAAAAGACCAGGAAAAGGCCTTAAGCAGCAGTTCCTGACCACCTTCAGTGGCTTCTCCACACACTGACCCATGGGTACAACTAACTTTGCCTCCAACTTCCAATACCTGTTGACTGTCAGGATTTTTTGCTGTTCTTTCACCAACTAAGGTATAGTGTTACACAGCCTGTCAGCTTGTGCTGTGCTCTGTGGAACAGATGGTATTGAAAGATGCCACATTTTTTCTTGGGACTTCATTGGTTTGAGGGTTTTTTTACATGCTTTGTTACATCAGTTTTGATTTATTTTACTATTTTGACAGTAAGAGAATTCAGAAAACTGATTGTGTCCCAGAAACTTTGAATTAAGGAGCCAGTTGCTGGTCACTGAGAAATCATTCAGAAAACATCTTCTTTCTTCTAAGTAATCTAAAAGAGAATTGAAAGGGAATGAACCCAAGAAATCTGAAGTATAAGAGAACACAAATTTGTTTCTGTTAAGTTTTAGATACTGAACAAGGTTTTTAAATTCAAGAATTAATCAGGTTTCCTGACTAAAAAGAACATGACAATATTTCTATATGAGAAGTGGCGATCTTCAAATTTTTAACAGAAATACATTAATTGTAGTAAGGTGTTGTCAAACTATTATAATTATTTTCTTTCCCAAAAATATCAGTTATAACTCTTAAGTCTTATAAGGTTTGATGGGATACAAGTCTTCTGATTAAGATTTTTCAGTAATTTTTAAAGGAAATATTTTATAAAGCCTTTCACAGAAATGTCAACATTTTGCCTTTATATGCTTATTTGGGAGGAAATTAAAATGCTAAATGTCAGAATTGCAGCATAAAGAAAATATCACATTTTGAGCATCCTTACAGTTTACTATCCAACATGATGCACACAAGTATATGGGACTGGATGGGCTACACCCAAGAGTGTGAAAGAGTTGGCAGATGTGCTCACCAAGACTTTTCCATTATTTTTCTGAAGTCATGGATAACTGGGGAGGTCTCAATGGGCTGGAGGGTGTCAAATGTAACACCCATCTACAAGAAAGGCAAAAAGGAAGATCTGGGAAACTATAGACCTGTCAGTCTGACCTCAATACCAGGGAAGGTCATGGAGCAGATCATCTTGAGTGTCATCTCAAACCATGTAATGGACAACCAAGGGATCAGGCCTAGTCAGCATGGATTTATGAAAGGCAGGTCCTGCCTGATGAACCTGATCTCTCTCTATGAGAAGATCACCCAATTATTGGACAAAGGGAAGGCTGTGCATATTGTATACTTGGACTTTCAAAAAGCATTTGACACAGTCCCCCACAAAATTCTCATGGAAAAGTTGGCCACTCCTGGCCTGGATGTGTGTGCGATCTGCTGGATCAAGCACTGGCTGGCTGGCTGATCGCAAAGAGTGGTGGTCAGCGGAGTTAAATCCAGCTGGCAGACAGTCACAAGTGGTGTTCTTCAGGGCTCGGTATTAGGACCATTTCTGTTTAATGTCTTTATTGATGACCTCAACAAGGATATAGAGTGTAACATCAGTACGTTTGCAGGTGACACTAAGCTAGGTGGGAGTGTTGATTAGCCCAGTTTCAAGAACAACTTGTCTGTTTCTTGTGTCAAAATTTTTACATGTTGAACGCAAGTGGCTAACATGCTCTGATAAAGCTTCAGCTTGCTTGTAAGTCCTGCAGCCTGCAGCGACAATTGGTGTGTGCTCACATGGCAAAGCCTTGGCCTTTTTATCAACTCTCTTGACAGAAATGCTGTCACATCATATCTGTTCTTTTCTTAATACCATGAATTTATTTCAAGAGGCTGGTAGTTATACCCCACATCTGTCCATGATGTGGCATATCAGCCTAAATGCACCACATCTTCTCTGTCTTCTCCTTGCTTCTACACAGTGTGGAAGATAGGTGTCAGTCACTAGGTTGAATCAAGCACACAAAGCGAGAGGACAAGATGTCTGAAAACTACCTGTACCCACAAGATATCTGGAATACCATCAAGTGCCCTGGCACCTTGGGCTTTCAACATAAGAATCAAGAAGCATCTGTTGTCCCAAGCTCTCCTTGGCTCATCAGAAGAGCAGGGTCACTGTGTGTCCTCTATGGTTTGAAACTATCTGAACTGACACAGGAATGTTTATCAGGACCTTGGTTTGGACAACTCCACCTAAATCAGGTTGTTTTCCTAAAACCAAAGGTGACAGATTTTTCAGAAGCCAGGTACCATGTGCATTACTGGTACAATCATCTCATTGCAAAAGGACTTAGAAAAAATGGGGACTAATTGACCTTTGCTCTGTTTGATGGGTGGCTGGTCAGGCTAATCAAGGCTCACCACACTTGAGAAAAGCCCAGGAAAATGTTCAGGCTGCAGACTTCTCTGCTAAGCATCCAGCCATAGAAGGAAAGTAGCTCTGATATAAACTAAAGGGAAAGGACAGGAATTCACAGACTTCTTCCCTCATTCCTCCTGACAACACCCATATTACTTTCCTAACAATATTAAAATCACAAGTACACTTTTTTTTTTCCTCCATGCATGACTTATTCTAGCTACCAAAGAGAGCTTTAAAAACATGCTGAGGAACACTATGCAAATTCTTTGAGTTCATCCTTGACTGGATTCGCCCCAATTTATATCCCAGAAGACTTTGTTTAAAAAAGCCGTAAATAGAACTTCATCTGTTTTTTTTCTGTATTTGCTGCCTAGTTCTATCCTAATGTCATGCATATAAGATACAGTGTGACAAAAAAGATCATAAGAACCTTCTGAGAAATTAAAGATTATAGCAGTTGGCACTTAGGTCCTTCAGGCTGTCAGCTAAGTGCAGTAATCTTCAGTATGTCCAGAGTAATGGGCTGAATCTGGACTAAGAGGTGAGACAAACCTGCAGCAAGGTGAGAAAGGAGCTGATGTCCTTGATGTCAAACAGGAATTAGGAATCAAAACTTGAAAGCAATGATCAAAGGTCCAAGGCATTTTGGAAATTTCTGTGCTTACACCTAGAAAGCCTCCAGGTGTGACAGAAGAGCTGGTCCTCAGACCATTATGAGACAGGCCTCTGTTAGGTTGGTCAATAGGTGCTTCTTGTTAATGTTTGGGAACAGAATTTTCAATACATTGGTCAGACCATGAGTTCTTACAAGATGGCAGCAATTTTTAAAAGAAAGAAGGTGCTTTCATCTACCATCACAGCTCAAGTATATGTATTTAGGCATTCATAGAAACAAAACCAGCAGAACTACATGCTGCTGTGTAACTACATTTTGACAACTGATTGAACTTGGAGCTAGCTTGAGTGTCTGCATGCCTTATCTGCTTGTTTCTTTTTTATTTATTTTTATTTTAGCTGTTTCACAGTATTACTGCACATTTTAGAACTTTGCCTCCAAAATTTCTCCTGGTACTGGATTTGGTTTTTTATACCTTAGGAGTACATGATATAAATTTACTTGCTGTTTGTGTCAATCTCATGCTAATAATCTGAAAAGGAGAAATTTGGACTGAAGCAGAGGTGAAATTTTATTTACGGCACAAGATTATTTATACAACAACTCCTTTGTTAATTTTTGGGACTGAATCCTTTTATTCTGTTCTGTGTATCTAGGTCAGAAAATCAACTATATTACTTGCCACATTTTCAATATTACATTGCTTTTGCTATGTCATTGCTTACATTATTACATTAATTTCAGCATTATATTACATAGTACTTTTAACATGCATAAATTATGCAATTCTGTCTTTCTCACTGCTTCTATTACAGGTTTTATTCATGTTTGCATGCACTGTCCTGTTTTATTAACTCATTAACAAGAATTAGTATGTTTATATTTATTTCTTTTATTCACCTTTCTTTGGGAAAGTAGCAACGGTAAAATTCTGGACCAAATTATTTCAGTAAGAGGCTAGCAACCAACCTCAAATTTTTGATAAATCCAGTGCATGTGCAATTGCTGAAGAACAATAATTACACTGTTTTCTGAACACAAATTTAAGTTCATTTAATGAAGACAGTTTCTTCTTGCATCTCTTAAAAACGCATAAGACACGTAGTTCACTCTTTAGACTGACTCCTACACACAGCCTTAAGGACATCACAACATGCACTCTTGCAGTCCTCCTTGGTGCCTGACACGATAAGTCAACTTGGAGAGAAGTATGATCACAAAGCTAGTTCTGCATTCAGCTGCCAGCCTGTGACAAACAGAATTTGTTTTCTTGTCTCTTCTCAATTTCTTCTTTTTTTCCTTTAAGAAGAGGAGGCCTGCTTGATCGTGTGTTGCAAGAAGAGATGGTTCTTCCATTAAGCTTCCCCATAGGAGAAAATTGGAGTAAGGAAGGCAAAAGTGTCACCATCTGTAACTGACAGAGAAGACAAGAGATGGCTGCTGAGGTTCCAAGAGCAGCTGGCTGTGTCTGAGAGATGATGGAAGGAGCTTCCCAACTGGGCAATATGTGTTGCAATCCAGAAAATCACACAGTTAGGTGGAAATTAGTCTGGTAACAAGGACTTGTCCTGCAAATGCACAATGAGCAGAGAAAGATTTTTTTTTACAGTTTTACTATTGAGCTACTTAATTTTTCACTTGCAATATGTTTTCCTTGTAGATATATTATTTCCTAGCTGCATAATTGTCATTCACAGAATGCAGAGATCTTTATAAAGCCCTTCAACCCACAGAACATGGTATAATAAATATATTATATGAATCACAGACACATGCTAACTGATGCATATTTCCTGTCACTGTATTATGAAGGGAGTTTATATGGGGTTTTTTAGAAGAGCAGAAGAATAAAGCTTAGACTAGTGCATTTTGCTATTCAAAATAATTTCTTAGTGAACCAAAAATAGCTTCCAGTTGTGGGAAATGAGGCAAAAGAAGGGTTAAGTGTGGTAGAACTAATAGGCCATAAGCCATGGGAGGATGCTGATGAGAAGGTTGTGGGAAGCAACACCTTAGGTAAGGATGTGCTGCAGTAGGAATGTAACCTTTTAGAGTACATGACAGTGTGAACAAGTAAGGTGAAAAATCACTGGCCTTGGTAGAAAAGTATATAAAGAACATGCTTGCTTAATAAAGCTGATTTCGATCCTGCAAGTTGGAGTCCATTCCTTTCAATCCATCACATCCAGTAGTTTAGTTGTTGCTGGGTTGATATGCCACAATTTTAAGCCATTCCTTCACTATGCTTTTTCCACCATGGCTGTCCAGCTGTCTTTCTTTAGTGTGATAATTCCTTGTTTAACTGAAAAAACACATACAATTTGAAAACTGAACAGTCTGTGCATAGGTTTTGTGGAGATTTCATTAACTCACACATCGTATTTTACTATGTTATTGTAACTTTCTTTTTTTTTGTTTTTTTCAAGTGTATAAACCCTGATAGTAAAGTTGTGTATATTGATGGTGACATCCTCTTTATAACTATTAGGCAAATTATAAAATATTTTACTGGATTTTGCATGCTACGATGTCCAGTACATCCATACATATTAGATATATACTAGATATACCATATATACTAGATATATATTAGATATATACTTCCCATCATTGTTGCATCTTCAGCATCTAATAATTTCCAGTACATGGACTTTTATAAAGTCAGTGCTTTTGGCACTGAAGTATTACAGTTTTACTAACAGAAGAACAAGAAAGCATATATCAAATAGAAAGTATTTTTTTGGAAACTAGCAAGTGTGTGTATCCTGAGTATCAGACTAATAGTTTAATTTTGAGTTTACTATTCTTTTGTGAATGCATGTCAAAACAGACTTATAATTAAAACAAATCTTCGTGCTATTGAGCGTTACACTTTTTCATGTTTTGTGTTTGGTTTCGGTTTGGGGTTTTTTGTTTGGTTGGTTTTATTTGCATTTTTTTTTTGCTTTTGTTTTTAGGGGGTTTTTTATTTAATCTAGAAGATGGCATTTTTATGAAGAGAGCAAAGTCTGTGATACAGGAATTGCATTGAAGTGTCAAGTAAAAGGAAAACTACTGTGGTTAAAGAAGTGGATCCAACTTCTGAATGCTCAAGAGGGTTTCTGCATCACTTGATAATACGCATCTTTGGCCTCTGCATGTTGACAAGTCAAAAACCACGTTACTCCTTTCCAGAACTGAATTTGTCAAAAATTCACTGAGCAATTCACAGCTATATGCCTACTCTTACTCAGGGGCTCTTGTGTGTGTATTATGTTGCTTAGACATCAATTATGTACTGCCTATGTTCTTGGGAGACATAGGATTGTAAAGTAACTGGAGAGTTAGCTTAGTCTCATTTTTTTCCTTGCAAGGTTTTTGCTGGTAGTGGGTTTTCTTAGTTAAGCTCCATTACCCCTGGGAAATGCAAATGTTGCTCTCACTACCATACTATGTGGCAAAGAAATCTGCTTTGACCTTGAAAAAAAATGCTAAAATCTCAACTCTTAAAACCAGGAGAAATGGGATCACCTAATCAAGAGAGGAGAGGAAATAACTATTCTGCAAGTGAACTCCGGGAAAGCAGACGTCTTCATTAAGGATCTATGACTTCTCAGTGGTGTAACCTGAGTAACTCCAAGCAGTGTCAATTTAAGTTGTAAACTGCAGCCAAGGGAATGATAGGCAATCTAAGTGAGAACCTTCTCCTTAGCATGTTTTTGTTGTTACAGTGTGAAAACTTAGCCTGTGCAGCTTGGTATACTAGTTTTCCTGGGACCTTCATGTAGACTATACCAAAAACATGGCCAGAGATGTAATGGGAGGAATTGCTTAATTTCTCCCAGCAGGCAAAAAACTCTGTGTAAGGAGAATTAGATTATTTACCTTGTGCAAAGAAGACACTTACTCTTATATAGAATAAAACCAAAATGTGAAAATCCAATAGCACTTAGTTTCCTAAAGGAAAAATAACTTTGTTAGCATTGATATAATTACTATGCTTTGAGGAGCTTAGGCGTAATGTATCTAAAGATGGATTAATAACTTTCTTCCTCAGTCAAAGGCATTTGCATACAAATAAAACCATAAAAATGCCACTCTTTTGCTCATAAGTAAGGGAATAATCACCATCAAATAAAATAAAAGCTGTAGTTTTAACACACATTTTATTAACTCAGAGCAGATTTGATTCCCAAAGCTCTGGATGTTGAAGTACTAAAGCAGCATATGGCATAACCAGTCTGACAATTCAATTCCAGGCAGTTTCATTTGCTGGGCAGTGACAAAGTATTTGTGGTATGCAAGAGATGTAAGGTGAACTTGCCAGCAAACACATAGAAAAATCAGAGGCGCTTAACTTCAGATTGGAAGAGTGAGCAGTAGCATTCCACAAGAAGGAAATGGTATGAAGTTGCAGCAGGGGAGATTTAGACTGGATATTAGGAAGAATTACTTTACTGAAAGAGTGGTCAGGCACTGGAATGGCCTGCCCAGGAAGGCGGTTGAGTCACCATCCCTGGAGCTTTTTAAGAAATGTGTAGATGTGGCACTTCAGGGCATGCTCCAGTGGCCAAGATTGTAGAGTGTGGGTTGTGTTTTTGTGTATGGTTGGACTCAGTGATCTCCGAGGTCCTTTCCAACCATGACAATTCTATGATTCTGTGATTTGAGACTGGTTATATAATCTGGTTTGGTTTTATTTGTGACTACTGCAGTACCCTTAAGGAACTTTGTAACTTTACTCCTGGTTCCCGTGTTTGCAGATCGGGAGGTGACACACATGGAGCTTCCACCTGGGAAACCCTCAGGTTTTCCCAGAGGATTAAGCCTAACATTTCTCAGCTGTGCTGCACCAGTTCTCACCAAGCACTAGGAAATGGAGCTATAAGAGAGCATATATGCTTAGCAAAGTTGGTTTTGTGTTTTGTCTTTCTTACGGGGAAAAAAACAGGTTGACCAGACCTTATTGCTAAGTTTTAATTTCATCCTTTCTTTTT
>VXBJ01006319.1:574557-596138 GCA_013400055.1 Nycticryphes semicollaris
AACATTGGACCATCCATCCAATCTATCCAAGTCTCTCTGTAGAGCTTCCCCATCCTCATGCAGATCAACACTCCCCGCTTAACTTGATGTCGTCTGCAAACTCACTGATGATACACTTTATATCCTTACTGAGATCATCAATAAAGGTGTTAAACAGAAATGGTTCCAGCAGTGAGCCCTGGGGAACACCACTTGTGACCAGCCGCTAGCTGGATTTAACTCTCCTGAACGCCGCTCTTTGGGACTGCTCATGCAGCCAGTTCTTGATCCAGCAGCTTGTACGCTCATCCAGGCCACGAGCAGCCAGCTTTTCCATGAGGATTCTATGAGGGACTGTGTCAAATGCTTTTTGAAAGTCCAGGCATACTATATCCTCATCCAGTTCTCCTCATCCAGTAATTGGGTCATCTTGTCATAGAAAGAGATCAGGTTCATCAGGCAGGACCTGCCTTTCATAAATCCATGCTGATTAGGCCGTCAGCCCTGGTTATCCATTACACATTTTGAGATGACACTCAAGATGATCTGCTCCATGGTCTTCCCTGGTATCGAGGTCAGACTGACAGGTCTATAGTTTTCTGGATCTTCCTTTTTGCTTTTCATGTAGATGAGTGTCACACTTGCTACCCTCCAGCCCATTGAGACCTCTCCAGTTAGCCATGACTTCAGAAAAATAATGGAAAGCAGCTAGGCAAGCATGTCTGCCAACTCTTTCAGCAATGCCCTCAATTATGCTTCCCCTCCCTGTGTTCTAGCTCATGAGGCTGGGTGTTCATGGAACAGCTAGTTCCACTCCTAAAGACTGAGGCAAAGTAAGCATTGAGCATCTGAGCCTTTTCCTCATCCTTTGTGATTATGTTTCCCTCTGCATCCGATAAAGGAGAGAGATTTTCTCTAATCCTCCTTTTGTTGTTAGTGAATTTATGGAAACATTTTATTATCATTAACAGCTGTAGCTAGATTGAGGTTAGCTGCACAGTGGCTCTCCTAATTTTCTCCCTGCATATTCTCACTACATCTTTATACGCTTCATGAGAGACCTGACCCCTCTTCCAAAGGTTATAAACTCTCCTTTTGTTTTTGAGAACCAGACAAAGGTCTCAATTAGCCAGACCAGTCCCTTTCTCTGCCTACTAGTTTTTCGGCACACAGGGACAGCCTGCTCCCATGCCTTTAAGACTTCTCTCTTGAAGTGTGTCCAGCCTTTCTGGACTCCTATATCCTTCAGGGCAACCTCCCAAGGGATATTGTCAAACAGTCTTCTGAACAGGTCGAAGTCTGCCCTCTGGAAATCTAAGGTGATAGTTTTACTAACCCCTCTCCTTGTTTCTCCAAGGATCAAGAACTCAGTCATGTCACAATCACTGTGCCCTAGGTGGCCTCCAACCTTCACTTCCACCACAAGTTCTTTCCTGTTCACAAGGAGCAGGTCCAGGAGGGCACCTTCTCTGGTCGGCTCACTTACCAGCTGTGTGAAGAAGTTATCCTCCACACACTCCAGGAACCTCCTGGATTGTTCCCTCTTTGCTGTGTTGTACTCCCAGCAGATATCTGGGACATTAAAGTCCCCCACGAGAACAACAGCAAGTGACTGTGAGATTTCTCCCAGCTGCTTATAGAAAGACTCATCCACCTCACCACTTTGATTGGGAGGTCTTTAGTAAACTGCTACAGCAATATCAGCTTTAGTGACCCTTATCCTAATCCAAACACTCCCAAGTCTGTCATTAATATACTTGATTTCTGGGCTCTCATAGCATTCTTTAACATATAGAGCCACTCCACCACCTCTTCTTTCCTGTCTAAGCCTCCTGAAGAGCTTGTAACCATTGATTGTGGCACTCCAGTCACGCGAGACATTCCATCATGTTTCTGTCACAGACACTATGCCATAGTTTTCCTGGTGCATCATGGCTTCAAGATCCCCCTGTTTGTTGCCCATACTGCATGCATTGGTATAGATGTACTTTGGATGAGTTAACGATTCCAACACCTTTTTATGAGTGTGAGTCCCATTTCCTACCAGACCCTTCACAGGTGTTTCCATGATTTCTAAACATCTATCCCTTCTCCCAAATGAAACGGCAAAGCAAGAATCCTAAGTAGTCCACTTCCTTCCAAGCCCTGGCATGCTTTCCTTGGGGTTGCTCCTGACAGAGCCAGTTATCTCCCCTTTCCCCCTCATACCTAGTTTAAAGCCCTGTCAATGAGCCCTGCTAACTGCTACCCCAAAGTTCTTTTCCCTCTCCGGGACAGGTGCATCCCACCTACCACCAGCAGGCCAGGTGTCTCATATAGCAGCCTGTGACCAAAAAACCCAAAGCCTTGCTGATAACACCAGCCCCAGAAACACAAGTTGACCTGTTGCCTCTTCCCGTTNGACTCTATACCTGTTCTGCAAGGGTAATTGGGGAGGTGGGAGAGGCTGGGAGGGGATTTGCCTGCTTTCCTGAGCAGAGACCTGTTTCCATTCCCCCCGAGATCCCCTCCTACTGCTTGATGACAAGAGGGGAGGGCTTCCTCTGATTTATGCGGGGCTTCATCCTGTTCCCTTTCTCTCAGGGAGTGGATCCACCAGTCAATCTCTCTCTCACACTCCTTGATACTCCTCAACCTCTCCACTTTATCCTTTAGTTCAGCCACCTGGATGAGCAGACCATTCACATCTGACACAGGTGTTATCTCCACTGCCCTCCATTGCAAGTGCCAGGCTCTGGCACTCTCTGCAGCCAGAGGCCTGGAAGCCCACATGTTTGCATGGGGCCTCTGTCTGAGTGCTCACAGCTTTTCTAACAACAGCCTTCAACTGGATAGCAACCATGGTTGGATGTCTACAAGCAACTGACACCTTGCAACTCAAGGGTCAGCGGGGATGAGTGCCTTAATCCTCTGACCACTTAGAGGGACTGAACTTAACCTCGCACATGGGCAGAGGTTCAGTGTGTGCTGTAAAAGCTGCAGTCAGCTGCCAGGGTACACACATGAATACTGGTTCCTCATTCTGTGCTCTGTGGGCAGAGATACTAGCAGGGTGCTCAGACAAAAGCAGAAATTAACATATGGTATGTTTGAGGGGCTTTTTCCTAGGGCTCTGTTCTGCCTGCAGTAAAAATGTTCCTCTGTATCATTGGTATTGGTGATCATTCATTTCAACTTTTAGTCAAGCAGTTCAGTGCATACTGCAATCATTTCATAAGGCTCCAGAAAAGTCATGGGTGAGGTGGATATGTAGATGAGGCTTATGTACTCTTTACAAAGTGGTAAACTTGAGAATATAACCCTGAGCTCCACCTTTTCCAGGCCTTTTCCCGCTTTTTTGTTATTATTGTCTTATCAAATACAAATCACTAAAGATGCTTGAAAAGGAAGCAGCAATCCCTGTACTGATGGGTAAATCAACAATGTGCTTTTCCAAAACACAAAAGCATGGCAGAGAAGAATTAGAAAATGTCAATGACAGAGCATTTCAGGGGCAATGGGGACTGGTGGGTGTCAGGAGTGTCAGGGTCTCCCCTTGGAGTGGCAGAGCAGGACCTGCCAGCCAGTACCATCCCACTGCCCCATCCAGGGAGCAGGGCAGGTAGAGGGCACCAGGGTCAGCACCAAGCACTTCAGTGCCAGGGGTTTGATAGCAGCTCGGTCCAGGGGGAAGACAGGGTGTAAGATCTACGTGTGCCCATCAAGTAGTCACCCTGGCATGCTAACCTTGCTTTAAGGGAATTTGTGTAAGCTTAATTTTGACTTTTGTTTCAAAGTGATGGGGGCTTTCAGAGACATGATCTGGTATGGTAACTTGAAAATGAAAAATGAGGTTTCCTGTCTTGTCAAATGAAACATTTCATTTGGCCTGAAATGGAACAAAACATTTTGTCTTGAGTCAACAAAATATGTTGTGTTGACACAAATCAATTTTTTTGTTTCAATGTTTTGGTTCAGCTAAAAAATCCAAAAAATCCATTATTCATAGTGCTCTAGTCTTTCTCCTCTGCCTGCCAAACCACAGAGCTGATGACATTTGTAATAATTTAAATGGAATTATATAAAGCATTCTGGCACACTGGAGCTCTGCCATTTATTTATGGCTTTCTTTTATTACTGACCTTGGCCAGACTAGAATTATCAACCAAAAGCACAATGTTCACCATCTCTTGATTTATCCAGGCTTCAAATCAGACAATTTGTGTTGAGCTGTTGAATCATCTGAATAAAACAACAAAACTAAAACCCAGATGAACTTAACTTTGGGGTTTCTGTTAGCCAGAATGTTTAGGAATGCAAAC
Source organism: Nycticryphes semicollaris (assembly GCA_013400055.1). Taxonomy (NCBI): domain Eukaryota; kingdom Metazoa; phylum Chordata; class Aves; order Charadriiformes; family Rostratulidae; genus Nycticryphes; species Nycticryphes semicollaris. The sequence goes on from VXBJ01006319.1 coordinate 578,838, forward strand.
AATGAAGCAAGTATCCATAATACCTGCCCCTGGTAGCGTAGTCCCCGAAGCAAGTATTTGCCACTCAAACCAATGCTCCAGAATTTTTCAAGTAATTAATAAAATGACAGGAGATAATTATACAGTTATTTGCATGGTTTCCAGTATCACGGCAGAAATTGTATTGAGTGGTTTTGAAACTTGCTGTCCAGACTATTGGACTGAAGATCTTATCCTTAAAGAAAGTCATGCATTATTTATCAGTTTTATATTATATTTAACTTGCAATTCATACATATGAATGACAATCAGTTTCAAAGTTTTCTGGGTTAACAAATCCCAGAGTTTAAATATGATTAGGTAGTATTAGGGCTCCAGTATGTAAAAAATATTCTCAAGCTCTTTTTCTGCTAGTATCAGGCCAGCTAACCTGGGATCTACTGCACTGCCATTTTAAACCACTTTAAGTGTTTCCACTGGGCTGAACCAGAGCAGAATAAAGCCTTACAGAAGCCCTGTCTTGAATTAAGATTCAGTTTCTGCAAGGCTTACATATGAGATTAAATCAGGGGATATTTTCCTTTTGATTAGAAGAAGATTTGAGACTTCAACACCAACTTCTAAGAACAAGATTAGTGGAAAGGTTTCTACCCTGTTGTAAAAAGCATACACACTGACATCCTTTGGTTTTGGGTATAAACACCTCAACCAAAATACGGAGCTCAGGGTAATTTCAAGATTGCCATTTGGCGTTTTGATTACAATTTTCAAATGAAGCAATCCTTCTGCAGTATGAAAGGGTTAAGAAAGAAAATTTTATCTTTAACCTGTATCTAAATGTTTATGAACGGTTGTAAAAGAAGGTGAGGAAGTTTTCTCAGTAGGTATTCCCACAGTCAGCACAAAAAGTTTAATAGAACACTCATATTCATATTCCAATGCTTCACAAACTCATCTCTGTATCATAATGAGATTGTGAAGTCACCAGGTGACTGATGATGATTAGAAAGAAGTATGTAATGCTGTTCTGGTTGAAAAAAAAAAAAAAAGGCTTCTGAAAATGTTAGTGCAGCACTGCAAAATAATTTTCTATTTGAGTGTGGCGTACCCTAGCCCTAACAATAAAGAAACTTCCTACATGAAAGTGATAGCACAGTCAGCTTGCTGCTGCAGGGAAATTGGTATGATTTCTGTCACAAGTGGCACAGGAGCTTGGTGTGGAGATTTGTAAATGAATTTAAATCCTGCTTTCGAACTGGCTTAACTGTCAAGACAAAAACAGTGCTGTTCAATATTTAAACAAAATGTTTAATGTTTGAATAGTAAAATTCTTTTTCTGCATGGTAAAATATGTGGAAGAAGTGTTCAGAGCTGTTTTGGGAACAATAGCAAGAAATAATGGGGTAAAATTCAGTGAAAGAATAGCAGAGAATGAAAAACAGACAAAACGTGTAACTGTGCTCAATTAGAACATGCAATCAATTATGCAGAGCATAGGAGAAATGGGAGCACTGGGCTTCATCACATTTATCTAGATATGGTAGCTGGAGATGTTCTGTACTGTATAATTTTGTCTGAATTTTAAGAGGAATCAACTGAACATAGTTTTTATCAAGTTTTGGTCTTGTTTCATGCCTTTGAAGTTTGATTTCGGTCCCAGGGTCCACTCATGTTTCAGCATCATTGTCAATTTGGTAAACTGGGGAGATGTTTACCTTCTAAATGATCTATATTCATGTGTACAGTGTCAGCATTATAGAGGAGAAATCCTTAACGTTGCTCAAACATCAGATTAGGCAAAATCTTTAATGTTCATTAGTACTTCATCTTTCAGGATGAGATTTTTAAAATGGTGTAGCCCCTGAATTTCAAAGGAAATTTAGTGTTTTAATTCCCAAGACTGTGTTGAAAATTCTTTTAAAGTGAAGGAGTGACAGTGGCAAATGGTACTGGTGAACTACAAAGCTTGGGTTGAACTTTATTCTCTGATGTATTCTCAGATATCCAAAGCCTGCCCTTTTCTATTAAAGCTCTTCCTTCATGTGGGTCAATGAGGTAAACAAATCTCTAAAAGATATTTTAACATATAGTTTGGTAATCTGGGTGACAGAATAAACAACTGCCAACATCAGCAAATACTGACATTCTCTCTTTTTCATCATGGCACATTTTAATTCATCATGGCTGTTTTGCCTTGCAGTCAGAGCATTCAGTCCATGTCATTTACATCTCTTAAAATTATCTTAATTTTGAACCCTCTGACGTCAGGGTTTGAGGTCTTTTTTTTCTTTTTTTTTGCATGGTCAAATATTAATTTCTCAGGACTGCTTCTAACTGACTTCATGCAGAAGACAAATCTTTTTGTTACCTACTAATTCACTGTTGCTTTTCAAGTTTGTGGTCAGCTATCAACAAGGTGAGTGATAAGGGGTTTAGGGGGTTTGTTTTTATTTTGTTTCCTTTCCTTTTGTTTTATTTTGTTTTCCAAGCATTTACAACATCGCAGAAACTTGACTCTGGTCTTATTACCACTTAACATATTCATATGTGTTGTCTTCCACACAGGACATTAGAAAACAAGATATTGCATATGCTGTAAATGGTGCCTTCAAGGATCACAATGGATTCTTATATTTTTTCACTCTGCCACTGGGCCTTTTATGCTATCCATACATATTTTCAGCTTTTCGTGGCAGAGGCCTGGTTTATCACTACATTTATGGTTCAGCAAATCACTTAAGCAGGTGTTCTCCTTTCAAGACAGAGGGTTCTCTGCAAACTTAAACATTTGCTTTGTTAATGATCATGAAATCTTGCATGAAAGATAATATGTTTCATTAGTTCTTCACTATTCTTGGAATCCTCACTTGGGATATTATTGTGCTACAAGTGAAATGAAGATACCAACATTTTCAGCCTCACAGTAGTCATTAGTACTTTTCTTGTCACTGAAATGCCTCATACTTCTCTTAAGTGTATTACTCTCAAATTAGGCGTTAGAAAATTATATTCCACTGGAACGCTGAATCTGATGCTTTTGCCATGGATAGGACTCCAAGACAAAGCTTCTTACTTGTGCTTTCACTGGACAACATAAGGAGATACCTCCAGCCTTGTGAAATATTTTGTTGATGGTTTTTACACACCTCCCTGAAACCTGTTGCTGTGTAAAGAGGGGCAAGCATATTATTTAGGAGTAGAGATAGAATCCTAATATTGAATTGTTTGCTTCTCGGATGAAGAGCTGTGAGTACAGGAGAACTTGTTTCAGTCAAATTTTAATTGCCCTCTTCCCTAGTTTCATACTTCTTTAATTACTTTGCCTCTGTTTGGATTTGGCATGTGAATATTTGCTACTTTCTCATGCGTATAAAATTAGTCTCACTATTGCATTATTCTCCATGGTAATGAGATAATACTTAATGAAAGACAAAACCCATTTTGACAGATCCCAGGACATGGAACTACACACTGACTCATGGGTGAGTCAGAAGTACGTTCAGGTGGAGGTTTTCAGAGGTACGAATGATGTTTTGGGTTGGAAATCATGTACTAAAGAGAGCTGTATTTGAATATTTTAGGTTCCCACACATAAGGAATGTACTCATATGGGGTTTATGAAGACTCTGCTCCTCTTTCTGGCAGGAAAATTTATAATCACAGAGGTTGTAATGGGACAGTGAAGGTACTAAAGCCATATTTGAGAATGATTTCTTTTTTTTTTAATCCATTTTGGATTTCTGTATGGCAACTTTTCTTCATTTCTTCTAGTGCAGACATTGCCATGGTGATGCAGATACAGTGAGCTTGATTCCTCTCTGTTATTCAGTTGTGAATTGTTTGCATTATAATGGTCTGGGCAGAGCAAAAGATAGGACAGTGGTGTCTCTAGATGTCTTCTGCAGCACATAGTGAACTATCCCAGACAATGTGAGCTTCCATAGGAGTACCAAGGGTGCAGAGCACATCCTCCCAGAAAGGTGGAAATGCTGACCTCCCTTTTTTTCCCTCCTCGGGGGTCACCATACTATAGGGAACTGCATTCTGAAAGGCAGGGGAAAAGAGAGGAAAGAGAGTGTTTTCTTCTCCAGACTGGGCTTCTGTCAAAGCTGAGCCTCCCTCTAACATGATGCAGGCACTTGTATGAAGGTGGTTAGCTGGCAAAGGGAAAGTGATACCTCCCCACAGCTGCTGCCCACTCCTGATAGAGAATTTCCCCCACCAAATCAAAAGGCTGGTCTGAGATCAGGTGCAATGACAGTGGCCTCTTTAGTAAAGAAGAAACCTGACCACTGTAGCAGTATCTTATGCAGGAAGGGAGCACCGAACCTCTCTTGTGTCACAGCAAAGAAAAAGTGGGAAGGAAAATGGAAATAACTCCCGTCTAAGCTTTAATGCATAAAGCAACCTTTTCATCTTGTGCCTGGCCAGATGAAAATGTCATATAAATGCATCTCTGTGCCAACAATCTCCTACCTACAGTGAGGAGCAATATAAATGGTTCATTGTCACTTAAGAGTATGCATTGCAATAAACCAAAATTATGAAAATAATCCTTCTGAAAAGCTGTTTCCTGATACTTTCCTCAATGTCATCAAGTAAGATCTTTTCTCACCAATAGTATTATACAAAGACATTATTTATGGAGCTGATAATTACTGCTTTCCAACCATAGATACACTCAAGAGAAAAATGTATTTTCTTCAAAACCCCATCTCCTCCATCTTCTCTGTTTTAATGTTATCTAACCAAGGCTTAAAATATTTTTTTCTAAATATTTTATAATTTTTCTAAATATATATTACTCTGTGTCTGAAAATATTCTCAGATGTGTAACTTATCTTCCTACTACTGCACAGATGCAATGGGGAAAAGGCCGAGGAACAGTAGAAAGTGGTAGAACCTTGGGCAGGCCGAGAGGGAAAAGCTATGCAGGTGTTGTGAATTAATCCAGGTGCTGTCAGCAAGCTGCTTTTCCATCACCCGCCTGCTCTCTAAATGTCTTGCTTAATGTCTTGTTTAAATATGTTGCATAGTTCTGACAGCATTACACACGGTGACACGCATACAGAGCTATGTCTACGGAGTGCCTTGAACTAGCACGTCCGTGACTTGCTGAGCCAGGGAACAGCCTTCCTGTTTCAAGGTGTTCAAGCCAAGTGTGGAGGTAATTATGCAGTGCAAAACTGTTAGGTTCAGTTCCTTGACAGAGGACATGGTTGCCCCAGGGTAAAGGATAGCTTGCATCTGCCTTAATCCAAACACCCTGCCACCTGCCACCTCCGGCAAATCAGGAGCACTGTAATGCTCCTGGCTATTTCAGACTCCTGGCAGGTTGTACCAGTTTCCTTTTGGACAGTGGAAACAAGGAGGTGAAAGCACAGCATGAACACATCGCAATAACAAATGCAAGAGTGGGGAAGGAATGAGAGAGAGACAGCAATTACAACAACAACAAAATGTCAAAGGGAACAAGTTTTGAAACAAAAGAAAAATAGGTCAGTTTTTATCTTTATGGGAGTCTGCAACAATGTAAGTGACATCTGAAAGAAGTTTTATTTTAATTGCTCCAGGCACTGTGTTATTTGGCAGTGGTTTGTTTCTCCAGTCAGATTTTGATTCTGCCCTGTTTTCCAAACCTTCAAAAGACATCCCTCCAGGAGCATTTTCAGAAATAGCAGCTGTTGGGTTAAAGTCACAAACAGCCGCAATGTGTCTTGCCTCCAAATGGATGGGGCTGCATATGAGTCAATCCCTGCAATATGGGATGCTGGTACAAGTGCATTGTTTGTTTCACAGTGCCATGTTTCTCCATTCATGGGATGAAATCTTTGCAAAATCAAGTTTTTACTGCGCATTTTCAAGGATCATTGTTATCTCCAGTGATGCTTTGCAATGAACATTCTTCAAATGTACAGATATGCCTGCAAAGTCAGTGTCTTCAAAATAACAGTTATAGTACTAACAGTGTTTCCTTTATATGGCAAACATTAGTTTTTATCTAGAGGGGAAAAACAGGATTCCTGTTTGGATTACAGTTTATCACTAAGCAATGTGTTACTTTTTTTATTTTTTTATTACATTTTGACTCTCATTAATATACTGGACAAAGTTCTGGAAGCATTGAAAATTGAGGTAAGCCACTATGATTTACACAAGGCTGGAATTTCACTCCTTTGTGATCTAATATGCCTATTGTCTCCAAATTAATAAATCTTTGCTTCACTTCCACACATTATTTTTGCTTTTTTTTCCCCGAGGTTTTTTGTCCTTTTGGATGGGAACATGTAACATTCTTTTGACCTAGAATTGCTGAGAAAAGTAAATTTGATGTCTCTTCTTTTATAATCTCCGAGCTTAATATCCTTGTTACTTGATTAGCAAACTACTAGCATTTGCCTTCTTCTCACTCAGCACTCTTTCTTTGGGAAAGGCTGAGCNTCCTTTTCCTCCTCCAACAGGCAGACCATAAACAATTCATTAACTTACAATAAAAAGCTAATTAGAAGCTTTTTTTACTTTTTCACCTCTGTAATTCAGTTGCAAACTTACTTCCACTAAGACAGATAAACAAGACAATGAATGTATAACATTGAGAACAAAAATATGGGTGAGGAAGTGTACCAACTGCTATTTATGTTGGTGCCTGCAGTGCTTTACTTGCTTTTGACACTTCACATCTTTCTCTGCTCTAAATAATTTCTAGTACCTGATGGCGATCACTGATATTTCAGATTTTACAGGCCCCTTGTCAGGAGATAAAACTACCCATCAGAAAAGCCAAATAAACTTAGCAGCAGAAATGCTCCTTCCTCTTCCTCATAGACAAATGGAAATCTCAGCGGTACAATAGGCTCCATTTGAATGAATAAGTCCCGTGTGACTTTATCTGGGATAGAACTTGCAGTACCCAGTAAAGAAGATAAATTATGTTTTCTGAGGTGAACTATAAGATTTTCTTTACATTCATTCTATGTGGTATGTAACAAATATTTAAAAATCATCTCCACTTACATTCACAAATTTAGTCTTCATACTAGTAAAAATTTTGTACATAGCATACAAAGTATGTGATCAGCTTTAAGAATGTTCTTTTTTGTTTGATTTTTTTAAGGGAGATAATGATTTTGCTATAGTATACAAAGTAACTTATCAACTTTTAAGGAGGTCTTGGGTTTTTTTAAAAAAAAGCACCAGATATAATGACTTGAAACATTTAGACAGTTTAAAAATATATAAGTAGTAATTTTCTGTACTTCTATCTATACATATAGATACATAATATCTGTATGTATATAGATATTACATATGTATTTACAGAATATCTCTTCACCTTCGTCACATGCACATGATTCCCACACACACAAAGAAAATCAAGTCAGAAACAAAAAGGACTTACATTTTAAAAGCGCGCCCAAATAAGCAATCAATCACACAATCACAGCTCATGATCATAATCCTCCAAAAATGAGGGTAGTTTTCTATCTTTCTGCATAGCTTGACACTCCGGCCTCACAAAATCTTGCCAGTTTTCTTAATAGTTTCATTAGACTTCTGTAAAATAAAAAGGATTGGATGAAAAAAGTTACAACCTAATTTAGTATCTTGGATGCCAGATGCATTACTTTCTCTCTCTCTCTGTCCGGCTTTGTGTTCGTTTCTTTTCCAGCCCAACTTAATTATCAACATTACCCAGCACCGCTATGCTGCTACCTATGAGACTGTGCCTGCATGTGGTGAAATGCAGCGTTCTTGTTTGGTGGTTATACACATCTCTCTGGTCTGAGGAATATTGACAGCCTAAGCTCAAATCACACCTCACATCATATCGGTTTTTATGTTCCTAGAAACTAGGTTTGATAGTCTCTTTTGATAGGCCTTTTTAGCCTCCAAACCTGTGAAACTTAAGCATTTACTTGGTCATTGCAAAATGTATTGGCACAAGCCTGTGAGGTGACTTGGAGAACTTGAGCTGACTGTTTCACGCACTTTGCTAGCTACCTGTTTTCAGAACAGATGTTGCCTTCCAGCTATGTCTTAGAGAAAGCTATGTTGGTGTACTTAAACTCTGTCCTGTGGATAACTAACTTTCAATGTATTCAACTTTTATTGGACAGGCCTTCATGGCAGACTGGTAACTTTCACTAAGGGGACTCCTCTTAGGGCTGCTTTTCACCATTTATCTTCCTAAACTGCCATTTCAATCTGTCTTTTTTTCTATGGAATTCAAAGTTTTTAGTTACTGACTTCTTCCACCCCTCCCTCGAGCTGTAGTAATCCTGAAGAAAGGCACTCCTGTGAAGAAAGCAGAGCTGGTACAATATATTACCGCTTGGTGCTGTGGTAAGTTTATAGATGTGCATGAGACATGCTTTCCCTTGACAACCGCTGTCATATCTGCTCAGTTTGATAGTCAAAATAATGGTTTTATTACTTTGTGCTTTGCAGATTAATCTGAATTTAGGAGAATCAAACTGACTTTATTTGCTTTGTTCAACATCAGCTCTATCAAGATACTACAAAACATCTTCTGTTTCAGGAATTATTGTGGTTGTTGAAGATGTGAGAGGCTGATAGAAGGCAGCTTGACTTTGACTAAGCTAAATTGCCCCTGTAGGGCTTATATTAGCTGAAAAAAACTGAACCACATGACTGAATTCAGAGAGGCTCCGGGCAAAGGATATACATGATATGCCATTTCACTAAGTTTTCTTCTCAACAGCAAATTAAAATGAAATAAAGGATATTTGCTGAAAAAGAATTTAGGAGTACAGATTTTTCATATACTATGCAAAATTCAGAGTTAACTCATTTATGTAGCGAATAACACTACGGTTTATGTGATCTTAAAAAGGAATTTTGTTGTAGGGGAACCTAGCTCTTTTTCAAAGGGGAACTTTCCTACTGTTAAGATGCACATGTAAAATGGGTACTTTGGGCCTCTTTTCATGCAGATTCATAGAAAGGAGAAGGTAGAAATTCAGCTGGGGGGGAAATGAAATGGGGAAGTGTGCTTATACAGACGCTCCTACGTAGAAAATTCTTGTGGCGATTTTTTTCACTTGTTGCACAAACATTCCGAATATTGGGTGTTGGTTTTTTCACATAAGCTGCTCACTTCCTGTAATAAATTAAAATTTGGAATATTTTATCTTGGCACTCTAGGTTAACTTGGTCAGACTTTGGTCTAAATACAATTCTCCAGTGTCAGTGAGCTACCTGAAGCAACACAGAGCATCCACCTGTGGGATAGCAGGGGTTCTGAGGGCTTGACATGGCTCTTTAATCTTGTTACTGTAAGACATGATATAGGTACCTACCTTGCTATCTCCAAACCCCATTAATAAAGTCATCCCACTAAGAGGAGGCTTCTTTTCAGTGTTATTTTAATAAATTATATTAAGAGCCTTTGATAGTAAATGAAGTGGGTACCAACTATCAGTGTCTTAAGACTGCTTTTATAAAGACTAAAAGAACCATCTGTGAGTGATCCTATATGAGATATCAAAGGGAACTGTTCCCAACCAGTAGAGCATCATAGGAAAAAGATGAAATAGGGAAATGGCAGCTTCAATTTCCTAAACCACACCAGAGAGCTACTTTCAAGTGACGTCTAGGACTGCTTAATGCATCCCAGTCTTTGACTGGAATATATCAGAGTAAAATATGCCATAATATGCATGGTGACTTGTTGTTTGTTTATTTACAAACTTCATTCATTTTACCTGCTTGGAGGAATCAAGAGCTGGAAACTGGGAAAGCAGATAGATTGAAAAATTATTAAATCAGTAGACTACTGAAAATGAACTCAGTATCTTAGTTTGCAGCTACTTGGCAATTAAGAAAAATGTGGCCATAGAATTGTTTTGAAAAACTCAGTCTTTATCAAATACCGTTTTTCTTGCCTTCAGATTAGCGAAATGGATGCATTTGTTTCTTTTCTGCACTATTTTCCGGCTGAAAAACCTTCTCTTCCTAGCTGTCGGCAGTGTCACTTCCCCTTTTGCTTGTGATGAGTTCCTACTCCTTCTTATTTTGAAACAGAGGTGCTAATTAATCTTCCCACATTCAAGCACTGCAAACATATTTCAATTTCAAATGAGGCAAGACCCACGCTTGAAACACCCACACTTACAATTTTAGATAGCTTTGTACCACATATTGTAACTGGCCTGAATTTTCTTCATGACATTGACATTATCAACAATGAGCTTGTAAAGCTTTATATCTAATAGGCAGCCTCTACATAATAGCTCACCAACTCATATGGGAGTTAGAGAGTTGGAAATGTACAAGAAAGAGAAAATTAAGAAAACCAGTTACTGTTGCCCAGCGTACTAGGCTCCTGTTTTTCAATATCCACATGCATTAGCTTATTCAGATGCATGCCACTCAGTTTTCCAAAATCTGCAAGACTATCATGGCTTATTCAATTATTTACTTAGCTATTTACTTAATCCATATTTAATTCCAAAAGGCACAAACAGAAGTGAAGGAAATTCCATTTAAACAAAAAGAAACGCTTTTTGACTGTGAAGTTGATGAAGTACTAGAGCACATTGCCCAGAGGCTGTGTATTCTTTAGCCTTGGAAAAATTCAAAACCCAACTGGACATGGCTTTGGGCCACCTTGATCCTCCTCTGAGCGAGGAGTAGGATAAGATGATCTCTAGAGGTATGTGTGATTTGTGGATTATTTGCTGAGTGAGTTGCAGATTGACTTCAGGGTCTTGCTGGTTGGTCTTTTTTAAGCTGTAACCCTCTTTCCTCAACAGAAATTTAAACATGCTTTATAACATTCCTTACATCATACATCATTCCGTGTCAATTGTTTGGCAGGAATATTTACAGCAAGGTAACAGCTCAATGCATGGTTCTGACCTGAGCAACTTGAAGACTTCAGTTCTGCTGTACTTGCATTTTGAGATCTGATTTGTCTGCTTCCACCTTGGTTCAGAATCCATCTGTTTCTGTCTTCTTTAGCCATCTCTGACAACTGATGTTCATGGGACACTGAGTGTCTCAGGTCAGTTCAAGCCTCTGTTGTGCTGGGCACTGTGACAGTCCCTGGGTTTTCCATCCAGGAAACTGATTGCATCCCTTCTTCCATGATGATATGCTGCTACACCATAGGAGCTACACACCTTTGTCTCTCTTGCGAATCACTGTTCATCAAGACTGGGTCTCAAAATCTAGCCCCAGACATAAACAGAGTAAGAGAAAGGAACTGATAGTGTTATATGGAGAAGTGGAGATAGAAAACATATTTCTGAAGAATACTTGAAGCAAAATGCACCTTCACAGTCCCAATACAGGCCCATCACTACCGGGCAGGCTTCCTTCCTTCACCAGAACTGAGCTCACTGCCTGTGCTGCTGCCACAGGGCAGGATATTCCCAGTCAACATCCGTACCAGTGTATTGTGAACCAGTAAGTTCTTTGTTGTGTTGTGAACTGAGTTGTGCTCTCAGGTACGCAGGTGTAAATATAAATGCTTGCTAAATCAGTATTACTGAAGTTAATGGGATTGCACCAAACTCACATCACAGTCATTTGGAGGAAAACTTAACACCATAATTTTTTAGTTTTAGCACAGTTTTATTAGATGTCAGTATCACTTTTGCTACTGTGAGAATAATAAAATTCATTACACAAAGAATTTTCAAATGTTCCTTCATGTTATTTTTTCTTCATTCTCAAAAAGGATCCTCCACATTTTCGTACTCAGTTTGCCTTATTGGGCATGATATGCAGATACAAAGTTGTCATGCCATGATCTTCAAATTTAGTCAAATGTTGTTTCCCTTCCCTAGACAGAAAACAGTCTGGTCAGCGCATAGTAACTGTAGTAACTCTTCAGGTCTAGCAGGATGCTTCAAATTATCTTAGGATGTGTTTTTAAAAAATGGTATTTATAGGCAGGTAAACTGAGGCACGTAGCAGCAATAATTTAGAAGGTCATTCGAAACAGCAAATAAAATACAGACATTGTAAAGAGCTAGAAAGGCTTAGAGCTAGTAACTGTAGCAGCACAGGCACTATTGCTCTCATCTGCTTTTGCCCCTCTAAGTTACAAGCACAGGTTTGCTGCTTCTGCTAATTGTCATGACTGATAAAATGTCTTCCTGGGTGACTACTCACGTGAGCAGCTGTCCCAGAAGCTCTCCCTTCAAGTCATTCCCAACTGAATGGTCTCAGAAATGGAAAATGCTGAATGAAAACACCGAGGATCTAAAGGTGCACTGGATTTTGAGGGTCTTTTGTTTTGGTGTATAATCGGGATGAAGTTTCCTAAAAGTTGGGTATGATACTTAAAATATTTGTTTATCGCTACATAAGAAAACAATGAACGTTTTGCACACCGTCTGCTTGCATGTTCCCCAAAGGGCTTTGCATATTTTCAGGAAGAAATTACTCTAAATATCCTGCAGCTTTCCCTAAAATGTTTCATAACTTCACAGTGTCCCTGTTAATGAAGTACAGTATATGCCCTTGTAGTATGCCAAAATTATTCTGGTTGCTGACAAAATCCTCCAGTGTTGTGAAAAGAGCAAAAGCTTCTGAAAGTAAGAGGTCCGTTCTGTCTTTGATCAAGCGGCCCAAAGACCACAATGATTTTTCTTACTGTACTGTCATTGAGAGTAAGACATTAGAAAGTCGCAAGGGAATAGTGATTCAGACTCTACTATGAGTAGGAAATGGAGAGGAAATTATCTACTGATATTTCAGTTCTAACAGCCTACAGTGTCAATTGCCACCTTCTAAATGTCTTCTCCTGGCAGTCTTTAGGCAATCTCAGGAAGTTCCTTCTTTAGGTTTATATCTTAATGCTACAGTTTGCCATATAGACTTTTTATATTGTTTTTAAACACCTCCTCTTCACCACTGCATGTCCAAATCCTTCCTGGTGTTAATACAGCTTTCCACACAAAACTTGACTCCTTGTCTCAAGACCTACTGAAAAGGTTACAGAGATGAATAGCAAAGAGTGAGCAGTGACCTAAGTAAGTTGCAGTTGGAGGAAGAAGTAGAAGAGAGCAAAAGACCCAGGTAAGCTGTGTAGTTGTATAGCTATGCTTCATGTTAAGCATGTAACCTGTGTGACATTTGTGGGACTACTTAGACTGACTAAATCTTTTACAGGAGTAGGGCTATAGTTTCAAAAGGCCTGGTTTAGACTCATCTCTTTCAGAGACTCATTTCAGAAGGACAAGATATACTTGTCCACATACATCACCGTATAGACTAGAGGAATAATAAGGATAGCAGCAGCAATCATACCTTTTTCATTTTTCTATGTTTGTGAAAAGCAAAACATGAGATTTCTTAGCACTTGAGGCACCCTAAATCTTCAAAGCACAATTGCATGCACAGCAGCCCTGGACCTGAAAAACCAAGTTTGAGCTACAAAATGAAGGGTAGATAAAATAACCAGTGCCAGCTTCTAATTTTTGAGCATCCCTGAGCCTGTGTCCTTCAGGTCTTATGCTCCCTTTAGCAATAATGAAGGGCCACAGAAAGTGCCAGGTTTGAGTTATTTTAACTCCTTATACAGAGCTGTTCTAAAGTAACAGCATTTCTTATATTTTCCCAGTACTGTCCTATTTATTTGCTTTCATCTACCAAGCATGCCATTTTTTGTCTACTTCATCTGTGGAGAATGCATATTAAATAATAGATTATTTTTTCAGGATGTTTCTGTAGAGCTTGCATTAGGAAGCTAGTTTTCTTGAGCTCTTTCTGTGGCCCGTGGAGAGAGGTTTATTTAAGGAGGTTCAGAGCACCTGGAGCAGATTTCTGCCCTGGATTATTTTCTGTGGGAGCACTTTTCTTTGACTACATAAGGAACCACAGAGACAAGTTTTTGAAGACAAACACCTACGTAGGTGACTGAAAGTAGGTAGTATGAGTATCAGTTCCCAGTTAGCAGTTCTTCACCACAGAGTAAGTTTCTCTGCATGGCTGAAAATACGGGCCATGGATTTTCAGGTATCATAGGATCCTTACCAGAAAGACAAATTCCTCTTCCACCTTTGGGGAGTAGCTCTAAAAAGCCCCTAAAAAGTCCATCTTCCAACAAGCCAGGGATGAAATTTGCAAAGGTAGTATACACAATGAGGAGTGAGTTTGTCCCCTGGAAGGAGGGATCTTCTCCAGGAGCCCTATAAGGAAGAGGCAGTTTCCTTTTCTGTGCAGCAGGCTGGAGGTGCTTAGCTAGCCCTGGCTGTCTTCTCTGTGAGTCTCCTAGCAAATTGATCCTACTCCAACAGGTCCTGTCTGCTACTCTACACAGATTGCTGTTGCCTGAAGGTGGGAAGAAACACAGGCTTCTTTCTTGCCTGTTCATGATCCACCCTGTAATATCTAACTGCAGTTAACCCTGGGATGTTTCAGAAGTAACAACTGTAGCTGCAGGGAACTAACTAAAAATATAGTAGGTTAACTAGTGCATTAGCCCTCCATAGCATGGTTTGAAATCATATGTGGAAAAGAAAGTTTGTTATTGCTGCTGTCCTCTGAAAAAAATGCCAAGGGTGAAGCTTGGGCTTCTTTTCATAACGTATGTTTTTACAGCTATCATTCTGCAAACACAGTGTGGGGAGAAAAAGAAGTAAAGTGGTTGAAAATTGTGATGCCTATTTTAAATTCTTCTAATCACAGTGAAGTGAAATGTGTTTAAGACCTCTGTAATGCCTATATGCTCTATGTAGTAGGCCTTCCATCAAGGTGCTCATTTCCTTTCCTCTAGTGACAAAAAAATAGAAGTGACACTTTCTTAAACCCAGCTGTTAGGAAACGAAAGGAAGAAATGAAGTGAATGCAGTGTATAAAAGGAAAACACATAGACTGATAATGAAATGAAAAATTACACCAGAAAATAGAAATTAGTACATGAATGGAAATGGTGAGATAACAATTTTGAGTCACTATCTAAAATTCCTGTAAAAATATGACTTATGTGCATGTCAATCAATGTCAAGACCTGGTTTCCACTCTAACAGAAGCAGAGAATGATGATATATAGCTATAATACATTCACACGGTTACAATGTTTGCAGCCTGTCTTTGAAGTATTTATTTCTCAGTAAGATTCTTTTTAAACAATTGTTAGTGAGGAATAACTGTCTTTCCCTCTACCTTCACCTACCATATACTCTATTGTTAGTACCAATTTCACTCCCACCACAATCCTCTATAAAAGTCAAGGTGTGTTTATCCAGTGTATGTGGGAGAACATCTCTGATTTTGTAGTTTTGATGATGGTTTGAAATCTAAAAGAGGGTAAAAGAATTGGCACATTTCTTTCCAAAGAGCATATCCACAAATGAAGAACTATGTAGAAAAGTCTTATCCTTCTCGAGGACAGTCTGATTCAGCAAGTAACTTTCTATGACTCTGCAGAAGGGGAAGGTCCCCAATCTTAAGAGGATGCAGTGAGGAGAACCTTGTGTGTTTAAATGGGTCTAGGAGAACTCAGGCTTCCCTATGGGCAGAGGAAGGGCACAGCTGCTATGCATTCCCCAGAGAGGGTGGCAGGAAAAGGATCATGCTCCAGATTATGTAGCAGTGAATGGGGCTAAAAAACACTATGTGAGCATTTCAGTTTCTCCTTGGATGGATGGTAGAGTCCAGACAAATGTGATTTTGACTGAGCCTGTAGCTCTCAGATAGTAAAAAAGACAGATGTTCTGACTCCCTAAGGGAAAATACTAGACCCCTGTGACACAGTGTCTCAAATTCACTTCCTCCACTATTTTCGCCTGAGTTTAGTGACAGCTCCAGTTTTGGACTTCTGAGAAGAAGACGCTGAAGCTAGTAGCTGGTCTGTAGCAAGATCCTCAAGAAAGGCTGACAGACTTCCCTTCTTACTTGAGCACAGGGGTCCTGGATGGCTGAAAATTAAGAGGTCTGGGAGCTGTGATCTGTGTTTAATGACAGAAGGGAAGCAATCTTTTACTTTGATTATAACTGTCATATAATTCTTTCTCATTTATCTTCATGTTGGTGGCCTGGAAACTTTTTCAAAATCTTAGTCCAGGCCACCAACTAACATTGTAGTATTAAGTAAAAATGCTCCACATCTCAAACTATTTATATTCTAATTTGAAACAACCCAAAACAAGTGAACTCTTTCTCATGCACCCACTCTTACTCACCTCACCTGCACTGAGAAGTAGAACTGGCTATTTCAAATGCTTTCATGGGAGGTAACTGTGTGTCCCTCAGATTTAAATTGTCTTTTCTTCCCCAGCTGGAGAAGAGCTGAAGGTATCCTTCTGAACCCTGGAAACCTTCCGCTTAAAAAAGTGACCAAAATCTATACACTTCTGAAAAAAAAAACTTACTTGAAATGTTCCACCTAGTTCCAAATGTAACAACCAAGAGAAATCGGAAAGTTGTTAACGAAACTTGGCAGAGGAGCCTGTACCTGGGATTGAATACCACACAGATGATGTTTCTTCTCAACTGTCCCAATCCCAACACTATCTTTTCCCAAGGGAGCTGTCAAAATTTGAATCATAGATATTATACACAGAAAGCACCAATAAAATATAAAGGAAACACAGAATTTTAATTCCCTTAACAAGTTAAAGGCTTCAGGCTTTCTCTTAGAGACACAATTTAAACTGAAATGTCATAGGCTAGTGGCTTTCCTGCTTATCAAAGATTGCTCCTTAATTAAAATAAGAGTTCTCATTTTTATGCTGTGGTGAGTAGCTCCTGTTTCTTGAACAGTATTATTTGATACAGTGAATAGAATTAAAACTTTTCCATATTATCCAAAATATCAGTCTCTTGAAATAGTGAGCAGATAGGCACATAAGTAATCTGATCACTGTCAGGGAAACTGAATGTACTGGGGGTAGGCAAAACTAAGAAGATTATTTATCTTAATATTTCTCATTGCTATTGTTATTGAGGCCAAATCTTACAGTGCTTAGCCTAAAATACCACTGAAGATCATGGGATTATATTTTTCATGATCAAAGGCTAAGAAGGCTCCACAATTTGTCCCATTATAATTTTAATTTAATTTAAGTTGTTCCTCCAAGCTCCCAGCTACCTTTCCCTAAAACTCATTCTTCATTCTTCAACAAAACAAAAATACATGGTGTTGGCTCCAAAGAGCCAACAGTCTAAGACCTGCCAATACTCACTATTGCTTAACTTGCAGAACATAAATGATCCACAAATCTTCATTGGATTGTCTTCCATACTTCGGCAAATCTTGCCCTTTGTGTGGGAACATGAGAATCACAGAAACACAGAATCACAGAATCTTAGTGGTTGGAAGGGACCTTTGAGATCATCGAGTCCAAC